>CM047809.1:4777554-5011027 GCA_026214975.1 Gentiana macrophylla | reverse complement strand
AGAGTAACACTTGTAAACTTTCATGTCCTGCGTGCATATCCAAGAAAATGCACTTATGCGAGCTTTAAGATCAAGTTTACTGTGTTGAGCATGGATATAAACAAACACAGACAAACCAAAGATCTTTGGAGCAATTGGGTAATAAGATGAGAGCAAGTGTGTGGTCAAGTAGGTTTGGAGAGGTTTTGAAACCTAACACTCTATTTTGGAAGTCTATTGATTAAATATGTTGCAGATCAATATAGCTTCACCCTACATGTGTTTAGGAACATGTGAAGTGAATATGATTGATCCTCGCCATTTCCAACAGATGCCTGCTCTTCTTTCAAAGAACCTCTATTCTGCGAGAGGTGTTTCCACAACTACTCGATATGAACAATTCCTCCTGCTTGTCAAAGTTACCTGAGGTTAGACTCATAGTATTCTAGAGCATTATCAGTCTTTAAGATCTTGATCTTAGTATCAAATTGGGTGGAGACCATGTGATAAAATTCTTGAAAGATAGGTCCAACTTCGTTTTGTCTTTCATTGCTAACGACCAAGTGTTTACGAGTATGATCATCAATGAAGGTTACAAACCACCTTTTCCTGTTATACTTTTCACTCTTGAGGGTCCTCATACATCACCAGAATTAGGTGAAAGGGGAAGAGGGCAAGTGAGGTAACTTAGCATACACAGATTTGGTGAGTTTAGCAAATTGACAAATATCACATTGAAGATCATTAAGATTACATCCTTTAAACAATTCAGGATTAAAGACTTTAAATAACCAAAACTTGGATGTCCTAGTCTATAATGCCATAACATGAGATTCTATCTTCGCCTACCTGCCTTCAAAGAGGTTGATCACAAACACCCCGAGCGTGTATTTAGCTTGCCCAATCACTTCCTCGAGAAGAAAGATCCTGAATGTGCACCGATTCTTATTAAAAACAATGATCCAATTCGATCTTTAGTGAGTTTATGATAGATATATAAGGTTACAAATTCAACTTTGGAACAAACAGGACATTCAGAGATATATCCGATTAGTAAGTTTAACCTTCCCAACTCCTTTTGCATAAGAAATGTAACCATCAAGCAGCCTTAATTCGTGGAATTTGGTTGCATGGCATATATTGGGTAATAAGGTTTTTATTACCAATATGGGAAGAAGCCTCTGTAATCAACAATCCAAGTCTCATTACTAAGAGTGAGTAAAATATACTGCTTTTAGCATGAGTGGCCATTTCAAAGAGGGGAGCTACCTTCCTGATCTTGAGCAATAAAAAGGCTTTAAAGGCAAGAAAACCGAGCATTCACATTGCATCATCATTCTCCTCTTCAATGGACAAGTTTGCCTTGACTTTCCCTCGGTTGGTTTTTTGAGGTTTTAGAGGGTAGGTTTGCCATGTAGCTTCCAACAATTGTCCTTGGTGTGATTTGTGCGCTTGGTATGATCACGTAATGTGCCTTCCGCCTTCTCAAAGGTGTTTCCCGTAAGTCTCATTAACCTCCACAGGCAATGACTTTCCAGTAGGGTTGTCGGCAGGAGAGTTCAAAGAAGATCACTTTCCTCCTGCTTTCCTGCATTTGACCTCAAAGAAACATGGATTTGAGATTTGGAAGAGGTTTAGTAGCAAGAATTCTACCTCGACATCATCAAGAGTATGGATTCACCAGTGAAGGAATTTGAATACTCTCTTTTCTCGATAATGTCTTTAAAGAGTGAACATCTTTAACATCATTCCAGGTGAGTTTCCAACATATCTAGTGTTGCCATGCCTTAGATAGTTGATTAAAGTATTGAGTTACTGATATATCCCCTTGTCTGCAATTTTGAATCTGAGCTTGAGTTCATGGACTTTAGATGTATTGTCCTTTTTGAGTAAAGGTCTCCTGCATTGTCCCGCATTTCCTTAGCAGTGTCATACATCATGAAGTTCTCATCGATCTCTTTGTCATGTAACTCGTGAGGATGGTCATGACTTGGTTATTTTCTCGTGTCCCATGCTTCAAACTTCTGGGGTCGCCAAAGCAGGGCAGGTTTGGAACTGCATGATATCCCATCTTGCCCCGGCCGGAGATATACATTATCATAGACCTTGACCATAGCAAGTAATTGTTACCATCAAGTTTATGATTTGTAAAAAAGAGTGTTCGATTATCCCATCACGAGGTAAAATGTGAGTCTACTCAAGAAGATGAAACTTGAGATAATGTTGACATTTTTCCTCAAAAGAATCGAGTTTCAAATGGATTTTAGAACTCATAAGTCTCTCGATACCATGAAGAGGGTTTGAGAATGTGATAAACACAAGAGTAAACTTCAACTTGGTTTATTCATTGAGTAAAAAAGATGTATAAATAGATACAATTGAGATAGAGAGACTAGCTTAGCTAGCTTGAAGCCACCACTTGAGTATGTAGATGTGGGCGGCAAGCATGTAAAAGTAAAAGTAAAAGTTATGTCTATGACATAAAGTAAACTAGATTTTGACATATTAATTGTTTATATGAATCACAATTAATATGTCTTTTACAATTAAATAAGGTGTACAAAATATTATGCACGAATCTCCAGGCTCAAAGTAGAGTCTCACCGAGTAATATTAATATTTCCACAATTATAGTTCAAGAATAATTCAAACTTTTATCCTTATAATTAATTATACTTGATTCTTTCTTAAACTGTCTGAAAAGCCTAAACGGGTTTATATTTTGGGACGAAGGAATATTAATTTCGTCTCATAAAGTGTATTCACTTTATAATTTTCACACATAAATTAACATAATTAACATGTTGTGTTTTAGTACTACATTGACATAAATACCCTTCAATATTAATAAATGTGTGTGTTAGAATGGTAAATGAGAGTAATCGATCAATGTTAAATAAAAAATGGTTATTTGTTTATAAGGACTTAGTTACGAAGATCATGGTTCAAAGGACAACTAAGTTACGAAGTTCTCGTGAACACTTACCCATTTTCTCGAATAAAAGTGTTATCCGTCAAATGGGGTATATGTTAAGTGAAAACTTTTAATGATTCATATAACTAGGTTAATTCAAGTGGGGTATGGCGTAATACTCGATTGGAGATCACCTATGTAAGTGTGAAGTGAGGTCGCATATGTGAGAATTCAGAGGCTAGAATTCTAACACACTTTCAAACCAGGTGATTAATGGCCAAAATGAACACAACCATGAGAACCAAATACGGTGTTAAGGGAATATTGTGTGAGTGCTATTGTCCTGGCTTTACAATAAAGGTTGAAATAGCTTCAAGACATAGTTCACTAAATAGCCGAGTAGATCCGATAGTATTTCACTAAGCGCAGTTTCAAAGCCAAAAGCTACCACTCCTGATGCAATAATTTTCTGTCAGAAATCTCTTCAGGGTCTGGATTTGCATTAATTTCCATTAATGTGGGGGATTGTTGGAGAAATTTTAGGAAAAGAGAAAATGATTTTAATCATTTTTTACAACCACTTTATGAGACGGTTTCGAGTACACTCTTGTATAATTTATCAAGAGTTTATGATGACTTTGAAATCTATGTATGACGTAGATGAAGATAGGTCTTTGAATAATTAAATTCGGATATCGGGTGAATGAGAAATTAAGGCTTGAAGTTGGTTAATTGAAAAAGTTGAAGTGTTGAAACTTGGAAGTTGAAGGAAAAAGAAGAAGAATTCAACTTCCTTAATCCCACATTGGGAATTATGCTAATCATTTCTCAATATTTAAGTGGGAGGAGTTTAGTCAATGGTATAAGCTCCAAGGAAAGGGAAATAGTTTAGAATGGTTTTAGTTAGACGATGTTCCGCTAAAATTGCCACGCGCTGCCGGCACTACCGCGTTCCCGTGCTCCGAGACCGTTGACCGCTGACCATGGGCTCAGGGAATTTCACTTTGAGCAAGTATTAATTTTTTGGACAAAGTTAGATTAAATTTTGTCAAATAAATTAACTAAATTCTCGATAAGTAATTGAAATGAGTAGTAATACGAAATCGATTCGATCCGAGTCGAGAATACTCACCGAGTCTCTTCATCCGCTAGCCGATAACTTCAAAGCGAGTCGATGGAGAGTTTCTTCAATCGATGACCATCAATACACTTCAAAGCTGATGATCTTTTCCTTCCTTATAAAAGGATCCTCTACTGCAATGGAAATGACACACAACACATAAATACAACACACATCCTACTTCTGCATAAATTTTGGTTGAAGAGTTTCTGAAGCACTGTAAGAGTTCGACGTTTGTTCAGAGTTGAAGTGTATCTCTTTGAACAGGTAAACTGTTGTATCCTGGGAGACAATTGCACATCCGTGGGTACATGCCGGAGCAAATTTATCTTAAAGACAGAGAGTTTTCTCACCTTAGTTTCATATTATATCCTTAGTGTTTTATTTTCCTTTCGTTTTTCCATTCTTGTATTGTTATTTGTTCAGATTAATAAACAAATTGTACTTCTTGTTTCTGGTTGTTTATTTTCCTTTGCATACGATACTATGGTTGTAACATTCATAACTCATTTAATGCTAATGGCGTTAGTGGTCCGTTATAGGCATAATCGATATATGTTTATATTTTGATCGTATTTCAAGATCCGAAAGACACAAGATAATCCTACAACACATTGGAAGCCAAATCAGAAAACAAGAGCTAGCGCTTAAAAGTCTAAACTCTTACTTTGGTTGTGGCACTTGCGTTGACTTACATCAATTGTGTATGTATCATTATCGCTAGTAGTTTGGTTTAATTTTAGGGTGTTGATAAAAATATGTTTACTCGTAGTTAAGGTTTGACTTTGAGATATAAATGGAACTTTGACTTGACCAATTGTTTGAAACTAGCATTTTTTTAGGTTAAAGGTTGCATGGAGGATCGTTTTTCTCATTGTTGTTGAAAATGACAAAATTATTATATTTCGTTGTAACACTAGTAACACAAAATTATTATAATTCGTTAAAGCATGTTAGATCATTTTCATATTTTGAGTGTGTGGTTAGATAACTTGTATTTGAGATATTACTACGGCTATTATTTGAGACGATCATGGTTCGTGGCAATAACTAGGGCAGAGCTTAGCCACATGGTCACCGGAAAGTTAGGTTCTATTGTCAAAGATGAAGACATCGTGTTGAATCGGATCCGACCGGTTAAATCAGATGGAAACCTCCGGAATGACTCTTATTTTGAAACGAATGTTGTATTATAATATATATGGTTTCTTGTATAAAAACCACTCCTAATATGTACTCCTTTGTCCTGAAATGGCAAAATATATACTATAAGTCTATTTGGTTTTTGGCTTTATCCCATAATACTACATCAATTCTAAAATGTAAATCATTTACCTTTTAAATTTGTCTCATAATATGTTTCAATTTAAAATACCAATGAAACATTTATTACATTTTTCTTCTTTTTTAGCCATAATTTATTATACATTCACATATTTTACAACTATTACATTAATGAGAGTCAATGGTATTCAAACTTTTACCACTAAAATTAATGACACTTAACCACCTTTTTGGTCCATGTGAAAAAGTTTAAACGGACTTATATTTTGGGACGGATGTTGTATAAATCAATTTGAAATACCAATGAAACATTTATTGCATTATTCCTCATCTTACCCTAACTTATTATCAATTCTCAAAATTTTCGTTACATTACAACTATTGCATTAATTATAGTTCAAGAATAATTTAAACTTTTATCCTTATAATTAATTATACTTGATTCTTTCTTAAACATATCTGAAAAGCTAAAACGGGTTTATATTTTGGGACGGAAGGAATATTAATTTCGCCTCATAAAGTGTATTCACTTTATAATTTTCACACATAAATTAACATGATTAATATGTTGTGTTTTTGTACTACATTGACATAAATACACTTCAATATTAATAAATGTGTGTGTTAGAATGGTAAATGAGTGAAATTGATCAATGTTAAATAAAAATGGTTATTTGTTTATAAAGACTTAGTTTGAGCCTTAATTAGGTACTTAAGACACATAAAAAATATCATCGCTTAAAAGACAAAATAATATTTATTGTACAAAATTGCCCTTACAATTTCTTTTGCCGTAAAAACGATCATTGAACTAGCTGCTCCGATGTCTTCCTCTTCGACAATCCTGAACTAGCTGATCATAATGATCGTAAATCAGCCAGTGAATTCTGCAGTTCTTTGAATCAATGATTTTTGTGGACAACGTTCAGGTTCGCGATCGGAGTTGCATCTGGGGTTTGTTTAGAGATTTGGGATGATTGCTAGACGAAGGAGCTCACCGGAAATGTCGGAAATCTTTAAATTGTCTCCGGGACCCAAGAAAGGGTTGATTCTCTTGTTATTCCGCTGTCCTGTAAAGCTCAGGTTTGGATTGGTTTATTGGATTTTTTCTCACGCCAAATTTATATGGAAAAATTCTTGATTGAATGCTACCGGATGGACATGCCGGACAACTCGCTTATCGGATGTCGAGGCATAAAGAGCAAGTTGATGGTGTACTCGCCATAAATATGTCTCTCAAGGCATCTTTATTTGTACCTTCTATATATTCATGGAGTGTGTCACGATATTGCCTTTTATTATAACTTTTATATGTATTTTATGTATTTTCAATTTATGTATTTATGGTCTATGACGCCATTTATCTAGAAAGTGACGCCACTAAGTCGTTAGCTATATAAGGTCAGTAAAAGGAGTGTTATTAGGTCATGTTGAATGTAATAGTCTCGATTTTCTCTTATCAATAACACTACTTCTCCTTCGTCCCAATTTCTTCTCCGCTACCTCCAATTTCTATTAATTTTATCCGGTTAATTGTTCAATTCGTGACATTTGGTACCAGAGACTTCGATCTCTCTGCCTGCTTCGGTTTGATAGCTCATTGATTCAAAAAAAAAGAAAAGAAAAAAGAAATCAGTATGGTGTTCATATTTGCTGAAGCAGAATTTCATTGGCAATCAAAATGGTTCTTCCGACCTCGCCAAAGGATTGGAACGTCTGTAGAGGATTATTACGCTCGGTTTTGTGATTGGAAAGAGGAAATGATTAGCTTATCATTTCCAGCTGAAGAAGAGGATTATATTGAGGGATTCATTGAAAATTTGAGTTGGGACATTCGATTGAGGTCATCTAACTACAGATCGAGTAGGAGTGGATTGATTAATGCTTTCTACAATGCAAAATTTGAGGAATCAATGATGTTTATTGACGAGAATCTCAAGAAGATCAAAGCAAACATGGTTTTTGATGAAAGGCCTAGTCGGATTTCTGGAGTGGAACTTCAGCAGGATGAATGGAAAGATTCAGCTTGCATTGTGTTTGACGAAATGTCCAAACGAACCGGCTGCATCCACAATGACGAGAGAAGAAGTGTGAAACAACTTTGGACAAAAGTGCTGAGCAAAATGAAGATGTTAAGGCTTAATTAGCTCGCTTGAGCTCTTCAGCCCAAATTTCAGCCTCTGATCGAGGATACCTTGCAATGATAATGAAGAAACATGATAATTTGGCAGAGTCAATTCATCGAACACATTCGTGTACCTCATTCAAGATATTCAATCGTAAAGGTGAAGGATGAAGTCGTTATTCTGATGATGAAGTTTTAAAATCAGTAGCTACAACTCAAAATTCTGTTGACGAAAAGTTAGAAGTCACCGGCTTGCTGTATTCTCAAAGAGACACCATATCTAAACAAAATGCTGCTAGTCCAGAAAATGAAGCTGCCCAGATGCTTGAGTATGGGATTGAGCCAATTCCCACAGGTAACTACTCTCTACTTAAGGCTAAAATGAAGTTGGATGGTAAGGATGAGCAGACATTTCCAACAAAGCTTGGAATCGTGGCTGCTGCTTACCAAGTGTTCGCTGAAATGTCTGAATCAATTCTAGAAGAAGACTTGTTGGGTATTGAAGGTACAAAAGTTGCACACATGTTCGATGAAATGCCAAACTTGTATTCAGTTAAGTCTGATAGTGGGATTGATGGTTATAAAGATTTGGTAGGGCTGAGCAGAAAACCCAATGAACCCAATCCAACCCAAAACCCACACTGAACCAACCCGAAAACCCAAACCAATTGAAACCCAATTTTTTCGGGTTGGGTTTTGACCCAAACCGAAAACATTTTGGTTTGGTTTTTTAAATTTTTGATTCGGGTTGACCCAACACAACCTGCACATAGCCAGGAAAGACTTGAAGTGATTCACTCAATTATGTTGTTCAGAATAGCCAAGGCAATGAGATTATACCTCTTGTGGCTGATGATCATCTTCTACAAAGAATGCCGGCGGCTTCCCCTAATCTTGGATGGCTACGTACAGCCATCGAATATGAGGCAAATTAGTTTGTGGCCTGTAGATACCGTGTCACACATGTCTGATAGCCGTTCCTGTGGTACACTTGAGAATAACCCCTGCTAAGTTTTATGATACATCACCCGTTCCCGTGGTACTCATATACTCGTAGAGTTTATAAACTCTACAAGATGAAAGAATGGCTTCTGTTCAAATCATCCGCTGCTAGTGCTTGAGAATGAGTTGCCGCTTTTAATGGTGTTGGAGGAAGAGAAGGGTAAAGCGAGCCTCAAGATGGGGGGAATGAGACGCCTTTAGTTGCGCCCGGAAGCGGGTAAGGTCAAGTTGTATCCGATCTGCGAGCCGCTCCTCGGCAAAACTAGATAAAGTTGGGCCAAAAGATCTCGATTTACCATGTCTCCCAAACAATCTCGGTATATATGGCACAAGACGATTCCACATATCGAGGTCAGAATGGGATCGGGTCTTTTCACGTCTCACCGTAGTGCCCGGTTTGTCTTGATTTCCGATTGATGAACAAGAAGCGGATCAATCTTGTTGGGAGGTACTGCCCAAGGAAAGGAAAATGTTACTTCCAGATCAAATATAATAAATAAAATGTCCTGCTTCATTAGTTAAGAGATCTTTTTCACGAGATTAATAAATAATAAAAACTCCCCCACTGATCGGAGTACGCCGATTACCCCCCCGGCATACTTGAAATTAAGGGAAGATTTGTGGGAATTGCAATCCTGTGTGAAATAAAAAAAAACAGAAAGAAAGAAAAAAATCAAAACAGGTACAAACAAAATGGAATATGGTTCCGCGTTAGTAGTGGCTTCCATAATCGAGGTAAGGGGTCCTATAAACGGCGCCAAGGCGCGAGGAGTTAAGACCGACGTGCTCGATTATAGCTTTCAACTAACCTTTCTTTGTCAATAGTTCCATAGTCGAAAGGAACCAATTTATTTAGTTAATAAAGGAAAGGTGCTAAGCCACTCTTAGTGGATCTGCTTTTATGCTATTAGCTATTCTCATTGATTCTTCTCCAAACAGAACAACCGATTTACAAATTTCATTAACCACGTAATTTAGTGAGCGGCGAATCTTTGCCTAATGTGGTCAAAGGGTACCCACCCACCGCTTGTTAGCTCTCTTCTTTCCGCACACCCGACAATATGATAGGCCCCTAAAACCGCACGCGCGGGGTCCCGCATGCGCTTACGCCATTCGAGGTGGCCTGTACCTAGCATTCATTTGCAAATCTCTGTAGTTAAATTGATACCGCTTAACCTCGAAGTCGATTCGCGTGTAGGCGCTACTGCCTCATCGCATCGCTAGCCCGCCCGCCTACCAATCAAAGAGGTCGAGAGTAAGCGTGAAGCTCAACCGTAAGCTCTTTGAGCTTCCTTTCATTTGCTTCAAGGAGCCGCACAAAGACATAGCCGAAAGTCGAGGGACCATACTACCCGCCTTCCTATTAATGATTGTGATGCCTTTTTATAGGATATGTACTACCTTGGGGTCGATGAGCTTTTGGGGAGCTACACTAATTACAAGCTTAGCTAAGCGCCATACCTGTAGTAGGAGATACCATAGTTACTTGGCTTTGGGGTGGTTTCTCCGTGATGTAAATTTGGATTCTTTTATCTCCGTGATTTAGTATTTTGTTTTGTAAGGAGGGGTATACGACCCCCAATAAATGTATACACACACACACACACACACACACACACACACACACATATATATATATATATATATATATATATATATATATATATATATATATATATATATATATATATATATATATATATATATATTCCATCCAAAGTAAAAGGTCATTATCATATTACGGCTATAACTTCATTTTCGGTTTCTTTCTACGATTTTTGACATTTATTCGGGGAAAAAAAATCAGTTTATGATGTTTTTATGTATGACTATTGGATTTTAATAATTATTTCTATATGTTGTTGGTTTGTTATATGTTGTTGGACTCTTTCCTAAAAAGTGTTTCTTTAACGATTATCGTTATAAACTTATGGTATGGAGCTCGAATTTTGATTATAGATGCATGTTTATGGTTGAAAACCCAAACCCAACCTGCACTAACCCGAACCCAACCCAACCAACCCATTGGGTTTTATAGTCATTTGGTTTGTTTTTTCTTGAACCAACCCGACTTATACTATGTAAAAACCAACTCAAATCAATCCAACCTAACCCAAGCTCAAATTTCTAAAATTTGGGGCTATCATTTGTTGATTTCTTGAAAGATTTCGGATATGAGGAGGTTGCATCAGAGGTTAGTTCAGCCAACATTTCACCCAAGTCCAGGCTTGAACAAATCTCAATGTCTCTAAGTACGGAGAAGCATGAATCAATTTTTTCATGTCTCATGGTACCTTTCAAGCTTGTTGAATTTCATGATATTAAGATATCAATGTTTGTGTTTGATCCGGGTGGGGGATCCTGCTCCGTGAGAGTTTGGAGTTTGAAGAGTTATTTCATCTTCTATTTGGGAGAACTCCTTGAGGATAATAGTTGGAAGATTATTACAACTAATGTTGGTGCTTCATTGGTTGAGTTTGTCACTAGGGAGCTTGGTAGAAAGAGTCTGATAGTCGTATTTGAGTATGGCGTCATTGATAAAGTTGTTGAGTGGACGGTGTTTAAGCGCTTTTCGACAATTGGGAGGATGTACTGCGCCACATCTCTTCGTATTCAGGTAAGAATTGCAACAAGATTTTTGGGCAGATTAGCGAATTGGTGTCAAGTTATCGGGTTTCGGTCTCTAGATGAAGGTTGTTACAGCTTGGTGGGCTTTCTTGGGTGGTTCTTTTAGATGGACTTCTCATAGCTCATTTGTGGTGCCCCGTAAAAAAACAATGTTGCAAAGTTTTCTCGATGATGCTATTTTACCAAATATTTCTATCTATGTTGAGGCCTTTATTGAGGAGCAAAAACGTTTTCAGTACAGAGGTTCCTTGTTGGATGATCAAACTGTGACAAATCAGTGTGCTCTTTTGATTTGGAAGTACCCTCTTTTTTATGCTTCTCACAAAGGTGGTTATTCAATACACATGGTGAGTCTAAAGAGAATAATTATTGGTTTGAGAAGGGGGATTATAGTTCCAACATGCATTTCAATACTGCTTGCTTTATTACATAATGTGGACAAAATTAGTGATATGGATGCTAGGATGATTCTTAGAGTCCTTGACCTTTATTTTGAGTGTTCACACAGATACACATACAACCATCATATGGCTAGCATAACATATTCATGCTGGGTGGACATTGAAAAGACTATGACTGTTGAACAACCTTTCCTAGATTGCAAATTGGGCGACAACATCCTTTTGGCATATACAGTCCCCACTGAGAGGGAGCCACTCTGGGATGGGCATGCTGGAGTACTAAATGGAGACGAAGAAGGGTTCTACTTGGAAAATGAGCCTGATGTGGTTGTTATATCATTCATACAATTGGGAGATCACCATGAGAGGTTATTTACAATTATCAGCTGTGTTGCTTTTAAGGATATTGTAGCAGGTGATGCTGTGGGGATATTGGATTATTTTGCTGCCGCAATGATGATATTTGTGCATGTTATGTTGGAAAATTTTGTTTGGGATCCCGGTCAAAATGTTGTTTTCTTAGACATCCTTGAGGACAATGATGTTTTTGAGAGGGTGGGAAAGGATATAGTACTTATGGATACTACATTGGAGATAACTGGGATGATAATGATACTGGGTTGTTTGTATGGACAATCGTTTTGGAATTTGGATTGGAATGCTTTGTATGCTTCATGTTGTATTCCCAATGGATTGGGAGACACAATTGGTGCCTTGGATGATATTGGATTAATCCCTAAGACAAGAGTGCATATAGATTTCGACATTCCCCGATGTACATGTGAATACCGGCCATGGAATCAAGAAATGCTGTGTTTTTCGAGGATGTCTTTCCTAACAAAGAAAAAGAAACACGTAAGACACGAGTCCAAATAAGCGGACGAATGAATCCTGAGGATACCACCTGTAAAAATAAGGAAATCGAACCTCGTAGGCTAAACGGGCTAGACTTCATCGCCATTTGGTCCGAATTTTCTCACTTATATGGTAGAAAACGATCCAAAAACATATGATGATGCTATGTCAAATCCAGAAGCAATAAAAAGTGAAATAGACTCGGCTGGAAAGAAGCAATAAAAAGTGAAATAGACTCCATTATGCAAAATCACACTTGGGAATTGGTTAATATCCACTAGGGCATAAAACACTCGGCTGTAATTGGATATTTAAGAAGAAAATAAAAGCTGATGGATCTATTGATAAATATAAGGCCAGATTGGTAGCCAAAGGTTATCGACAAAATGAGGGTCTAGATTTTTTCGATACATTTTCACCGGTTACTAGAATCACTTTGATAAGGGTTCTTATTGCGATTGCTGCAGTCTATAACCTTGAAATCCATCAAATGTATATTAAGACTGCTTTCTTAAATGGTGAATTGGAGGAAGAAATATACATGGAACAACCCGAGGGGTTTGTAGTTCCAGGTCAAGAACACAAGGTGTGTCGACTCGTTAAAACATTGTATGGGCTAAAACAAGCACCAAAACAATGGCACCAAAAATTTGATCAAACAATGTTGTCAAATGGGTTTAAAATTAACTAGTGTGACAAATGCGTCTATATCAAGAATACTTCTAATTTTATGTGATAGTATGTCATTATGTTGATGACATGTTGATTACGGGAAGTACTCATGACATAATCATGACTACTAAGAAGATGTTGACACGAATTTTGATATGAAGATGTAATTTTGGGGATTAAAATCTCTAGAATGTTTGATGGGCTTATGTTGTCACACCTCCATATATTGAGTCTGTTTTAAAAAGATTCAATGTCTTTCATGAAAGTCCAGCAAAAACTCCAATTGACTTGAGTTTGCACTTAGTCAAGAACAAAGGTGAACCTGTGTCTCAGTTGAAATATTCACAAATCATAGGCCGTCCGATGTACATAACCAATTGTACTAGACCAGACGTAGCATGTGCCGAAATTAAACTAAGCAGGTTTACGAGTAATCCAAGTGAGGGTCATTGGAAAGCTCTAAATAGGGTACTGAGGTGCTTAAAGTTTACAATGAATCTGGGATTATGTTATACACGATATCCAGCAGTATTAGAAGGATACTGTGATGCGAATTGGACATCTGACTCCAAAGATACGAAAGCCACAAATGGATATGTATTCATTATTGGTGGTGCTGTAGTGTCATGGAAATCCACAAAGCAAACATGCATAGCTCGCTCCACAATGGAAGCCGAGTTCATTGCATTAGATAAGGCAGAGAAGATGCGGACTGCTTCATAATTTCCTAGAGGACATTCCATGCTGGACTAAAGCTATTGCTCCAATAAGCATACACACTGATAGTCAGTCGGCTATAAGTCGAGCACAAAACAGTATGCATAATGGTAAGTCTCGAAATATACCTTGAAGATACAAAACTATTAAACAACTAATCTCTAATGGAGTGATTTCCATCGATTTTGTTAGATCGAAGGAGAATCTTGAGGATCCGCTTACAAAATGTTTACCTAGAGATCAAATGTCAAAATTGACAATCGGAATGGGACTTAAGCCTATTACTTACGAAACTTTGTAATAGTAACTCAACCATTTTGACCTGAGATCCCAAGATCATGGTTCAAAGGGACAACTAAGTTACGGTTCAAAGTGAACACTCACCCATTCTCGTGAATAAAAGTGTTATCTCGTCACATGGCGATAAGGTTAAGTGAAAACTTTTCATGATTCCTATAACTTGGTTAATTCAAGTGGGGTATGGCAGTATACCCCTGGATAGAGATCCCCATGTAAGTGTGAAGTGAGGCCGCTCGTGAGAATTCGTGAGGCTAGAATTCTATAACACACTTTCTGAAACCAGGGGTGATTAATGGCCAAAATGAATACAACCATGAGAACCAAAGGTGTTAAGGGAAATATTGTATGAGTGCTATTGTCTGGTTTTACAATAAAGGTTGAACAGTTCAAGACATGGTTCACTGAATAGCCGAGTGGATCCGATAGTATCTCACTAAGGCAGGTTCAAAGCCAAAAGCTACCACTCCTGATGCAATAATTTTCCGTCAGAAATCTCTTCAGGGTCTGCATTTGCATTAATTTCCATTCATGTGGGGAATTGTTGGGGAAATTTGTGGAAAAGAGAAAATGATTTTAATCATTTTAAAATGATTTTTATCATTTTTTACAACCACTTTATGAGTCGGTTTCGAGTACACTATTGTATAATTTATCAAGAGTTTATGATGACTTTGAAATCTATGTATGACGTAGATGAAGATATGTCTTTGAATAATTCAATTCGGATATCGGGTGAATGAGAAATTAAGGCTTGAAGTTGGTTAATTGAAAAAGTTGATGTGTTGAAACTTGGTAGTTGAAGAGTTCAACTTCCTTAATCCCACATTGGAAATTGTGCTAATCATTTCTCAATATTTAAGTGGGAGGAGTTTAGTCACTGGTATAAGCTCCAAGGAAAGGGAGAGAGTTTAGATTGGTTTTAGTTAGACGATGTTCTGCTAAAATTGCCACATGCACGCATGCGCCGCCCGTGCCCGTGCCCGAGACCATTGACCGTTGACCGGGGGCTTGGGGAATTAGGCCTGAGGCAAGTATTAATTTTTTGGACAAAATTAGATTGAATTTTGTCAAATAAATTAACTATATTCTGATATGTAATTCGAGCTGAGTAGTAATATGAATTCGATTCGATCTGAGTCGGAACACTCACCGAGTCTCTTCATCCGCTAGCCGATAACTTCAAAGCAGAGTCATGGAGAGTTTCTTCAATTGATGACCATCAATACACTTCAAAGTCGATGATCTTTTCTTTCCTATAAAAGGATCCTCTAGTGCAATGGAATTGACACACAACACAGAAATACAACACACATCATACTTCTTCATAAATTTTAGTTGAAGAGTTTCTGAAGCACTGTAAAAGTTCAATGTATGTTCAGAGTTGAAGTGTCTCTGTTTGAACATGTAAACTGTTGTATCATGGAAGACAATTGCACATCCGTGGGTACATGCCAGAGCAAATTTGTCTTAAGGACATAGAGTTTTCTCGCCTTAGTTTCATATTATATCCTTAGTGTTTTATTTTCATTTCGTTTTTCCATTATTGTATTGTTCTTTGTTCAGATTAATAAACAAATTGTTCTTCTTTCTACGGTTGTTTATTTTACTTGCATACGATACTACTACAGTGTAACATTTATAACTCATTTAATGCTAATAATTTAATGGTCCACAAGGCGTTATAGGCATAACTAATATATGTTTATATTTTCATCGTATTTCAGTATCCAAAAGACACAGTAGAATCCTACAACACTTTGGAAGCCAAACCGTAAAACAAGAGCTAGCCTTTCTAAAGTGTAAACTCTTACTTTGATTGTATACCATCTCTTTAAAAAACTTAAGCTGATGAAAATACAAACAATTTACATTTTACTCACTTTAACACGCTTCCGCAAGTGTGATCCTATAACAGGGTTGAACCAACTAGCTCGCAGCGCCAACTGCAGCCAACAACAAAGAGACATAACACTTACACAACATAAATGGAGTAAATAATGTCGGCAACAATGTTTGAACCCAAAACATTCCTCTCTGATATCATATTAAAAAAAAATGACAAAAAAGAATGATATTAATACAATCATTCAACATTAACCTAACTTGTTTTTACATTATTCAACATCATTTATACGTATTGATTATAATATAGGCCCACGGATGATCAACACAATAAATTTTTTTCTCCGTCGGTAAGATTATTCAATAATATTTTGACACCGGGAAAAAAAATTTGGTTTATTAGTAGTACCATTTCTTTGACTAGGGACAGTCCAGCCTTCGTGTTTACAATCAACAAAACAAAACAAAATATTCAACATAAACCATAGCTGCCAAGAAAATGGGATTTCTTAGTTCAATCTTCTTCTTCATCATTTTGTCAATAATTTTCAAGCAATTTCTACTTCATCATCAACCTGTTGTTGTCGCAGCAACAGATGTACTTAACCCAGGTGAAGAACTCAACAGTCTCAACACAACCTCAACTCTTATATCAGCTAATGGGAAATTCACTCTGGGATTCTTCACGATCCCATCTACTAATTTCACTTACCTTGGTATATGGTACACAGAAACTCATCAGGGCATGAAAGTATGGGTTGCAAATCACGATATACCGATGATCGGCGACGGAGTACTAATAATAGATGACTCAGGAACACTCAAAATCATCAATGGAAGTGGTACTAGTATTTTCACTGTTTCTAATGATCAAGTTGGTTCGGGCAACAAAACTAGAGCTTTATTGCAAGATTCTGGGAATTTTCTTGTTTATGATGAACTCGAGAATCGGACAATCTGGCAGAGTTTTGATCATCCAACTGATACACTGCTTCCTGGAATGAAAATCGGATATAATCTCACAACGAAGCAGAATTGGACACTGACTTCTTGGCTATCCGATCAGGTTCCGGGCACCGGTGCTTTCAAAATGAGGTTAGAACAATATCAGAATACAACACAGTTATTAATTTATCGGCGTGGAGAGGTTTACTGGACTAGTGGTCCATGGGACAAAGACATCGGAAATTTTCAACTTCCTTCCACGTATTTTAAATCTCCGATTTCGCTTTCAGCACAACGGGAGCTTGATTTCTGATGCTTCAGGAATTTATTTTACTTTTCAGACAATTGTATCTGCTTCATCAATGGTGCAATTATCTCCTAATGGGCAAATCATTGAATTCATTGATGGTGTGAACCATTTTAATCTTACACCGGAATTCTGCTATGGATATCAGTATCACGGGTGTGCTGCTTCTTCTTCTGCATTGCCTAACTGCCGAAGAGAAAGTGATAGTTTCGAGTTGAAAAGCGGAGACTGGATTGGTGGGTCCAGTAATTACGACGATACTTCAAGCTTTATTAGTCTCATTGATTGTATGGAAAAATGCTGGAATGATTGCAATTGCACGGGATTTACCACGACGAATAGTTATGGAACTGGTTGCAGAACCTGGGGTGGAGATCAACCGTTTCGAGTTGATGAAACTGCTCAGACTACACGGAAGTATGTTTTGGTTTTACAAAAACCTCACAAAAGTAAGTTTATTTACTTATGATAAGTATAGACAACGTGACATGTTTTAATAGGATTACGTCTGATTAGTATATTTGTTCGATTATTTGTACAGAAAACACTTGGATTTGGATACTTGTTTCTCTAGCAAGTGTGCTTATATCTGTTTTAAGGTTCTGTTTGGTTTCGTGGAAACAAAAGAAAAAGAAAAGAGATGATTATGACCAAAGAGAAATGAGGGGGGAAGGAGTGATATGAAAGTCTCTTTATAGTGTTTGGATTGGATTGAGAGCAAAAGGAAAGGAAATATAAAAAGTGTTTGGAAAATTAAATTCCATAGCATTTTATCATTTCCAACTTTTCTCTTTATTTTCTTTTCCAGTGTGGAATATCAAACGTTAGACATAAATCCTCCCGTCCCCCTTTTTCTTCTTAGGTTAAAGGTTGTGAAGGACATGTTTTAATCTAAAATGGTTGAGAAGGACAAACATGTAGTAACACATATACAAAAATGTAGTAACTATCATTCTCAACCATTTTAAATTAAAATCATTCTCCCTATGACTCGATTTCATTTCTCTTATCCTTTGTTTCCACAAAACCAAACAGTGCTATGTCATGATACAAAGGCACAGACTTAAAGGTACTAAAAATGTCTAAATATTTGTGTTACAGTAGCGGAAAAGCAGAAAATACATGACTTTATACATCAATTGACAGGTTTAAAAAGCTCCGATAATAGGGATGAACTAGATAAAGAAATAAAAGAGGCTCCTGAAGTAAAGATATTTAGTTTTCGAGCTATTTTGGTGCTACAGATAACTTTTCAAATGAAAATAAGCTTGGAGAGGGAGGTTATGGACCGGTCTACAAGGTAAGTTGTTACGATTTTCCATCAAGAACTTCATTTCCTTCCTTTTAATTTTTAATTATTATTTAATTTTAATCATCTTGTAGGGAAAATTATCTGATTGCCGGGAAATAGCTGTCAAAAGGCTATCAAAAATCAGGACAAGAAACTAAGGAGTTCGACAGTGAACTTATGCTGATTTCAAATCTCCAACATAGAAATCTTGTTCGGCTTTATGGATGTTGAATTCACCAAGAAGAGAAGATGCTTATATACGAATTCATGCCCAACCAATTGCCTCGATTTTTTTCTACTTGGTAAAATTAATTTTTAAACTTCTACCCACTGCATCATTTTATTAATATAATCATAATGTTTTGAGTTTTTTTTAATTTTAACAGCTGAAGATAAAACGGAGAAAATATATTGGCGGATTCGATTCAACATTATTGAAGGCATCGCACAAGGATTTCTTTATCTCCATAAATACTCTAGAATGATAGTAATACATAGAGATCTAAAAGTGAGTATATACTATTAGATGACAATATGAATCCAAAAATTGCAGATTTTGGATTGGCTAGAATTTTCCAAGAGGACGTGACAAAAGCAATGACAAAGGAGGTTGTTGGAACATGGTAAGTTTTGTGAAAAAATATGTGTAATGAAATCAAAATTAAATTTTATTTCTACATATTTCATGTTTGTGTAAATGTGAAATAGAAGAATCTAAAAAGTTCTTATGCAGTGGATACATAGCTCCTGAGTACGCTATGCGAGGAACTTTCTCAATAAAGTCTGATGTATTCAGCTTTGGGGTGTAAATTCTTGGGATTGTAAGTGGCTAAAGGAACTCAAGCTTCTACAATTACGACGGTATTCTCACCTTTATGGGATATGTACGTACGTTTATTTCTCACAATCTACTACAAAAACTATTTTAAATATTTAAATATTGCTACAGCCCGATTTCATACACAGAAATGCTACATAAAAACGATCTTAACTCTTTATCCACTATTTGACAAGACAAGAAAAAAGAGAAACAAAGATGTGCATGGACATGATCTCATTTCGATAAAGTTTCCGAACTTAGTTCGATGAATGTAGTATTATCGTAAATATTCAATTACCAAAAAAAATCTACCTATTTCGAGAAACCTTTTATAATATGTAGTGCCATGAAAGAAAAAGGTTGTCCGTTCTCAATTGTAAAACTTTATAGTGTTACTTTCATAAGTTTTTTGAGTGTCGTAGACCATATCCATTCAACTCATACGATCATCGCTATGACGCTTATACCATTAAATTTCTTAATTGATTCAAGTAAAACAACGACGTTTAACCTTTTTTCACAATAATCTTTCAGGCATGGCATTTATGGAAAAAAAAAAGATGCAGCATTACAGTTGAGGGATGAAGCACTTGGTGAATCTTATGACGTAAAACAATTATTGAGAAGCATTCATGTCGGTCTTTTATGCGTGTAAGAAAAGGCAGATGATAGGCCGACAATATCAGAAGTTATATACATGCTCAACAATGAAGTTGCGGATTTACCGAGTCTAAAGCAACCGGCGTTCTTTATTGCCACACAACCAGTTGAAACTAGTTTAGCAGACAAAAATATTCCAGCTTCTATAAATGGTTTGACTCTCACAGTTATAGGACCTAGATAGCATTATTTATATCTTTAGAATTTTCTCATACGAAAAGCATGGTTAGTATTGAATAGTAATACGGGCATAACGGTTATAACACAACAAGTATCACAACGTATTTACACCGATGATTCCTAATGTAGACTCGATTGATCGTTATTATGCCCATTATAATCAAATGATCTAGATGCGTCACAAGACTCGTTGACTTACATCGATTGTGTATGTATCATTAATCGCTAGTAGTTTGGTTTAATTTTAGGGTGTTGATAAAAATATGTTTCATCAGAAAGAATGTTTGACTTTGAGATATAGCGTAACTTTGACTTGACCAATTGTTTGAAACTAGCATTTTTATAGGTTAAAGGTTGTAGATGATGCTTTTCTCATAAAGTGGTTGAAAATGACAAATTATTATATTTCATAGTAACACTAGTAACACAAAATTATTATATTTCGTTAAAGCATGTTAGATCATTTTCATATTTTGAGTGTGTGGTTAGTTCAATTGTATTTGAGAGATTACTACGGCTATTATTTGAGACGATCATGGTTCATGCACAACTAGGGCAGAGCTTAGACACATGGTCACCGGAAAGTTAGGTTCTATTGTCAAAGATGAAGACACTCGGATTGAATCGGATCCGACCGGGTTAAACTGTATGGAAACCTCCAGAATGACTCTTATTTTGAAACGAATGTTGTATTATAAATATATATATATATGGTTTCTTGTATAAAAACCACTCCCTAATATATACTCCTTCGTCCCCGAAATGGCAAAATATAAACTATAAGTCTGTTTTGTTTTTTCGCTTTATCCCATAATACTACATCCATTTCAAAATGTAAATCAGTTTTTTTTTTAAATTTGTCTCATAATATAAGTCAATTTAAAATACCGATGAAACATTCATTACATTTTTCTTCTTTTTAGTCATAATTTATTATACATTCACATATTTTATAACTATTACATTAATGAGAGTCAATGGTATTCAAACTTTTACCACTAAAATTAATGACACTTAACCACTTTTTTGGTCCGTGTGAAAAAGTTTAAACGGACTTATATTTTGGGACGGATGTTGTATAAATCAATTTGAAATACCAATGAAACATTTATTGCATTATTCCTCATCTTATCCTAACGTATTATCAATTCTCCAACTTTTCGTTACATTACAACTATTGCATTAATTATAGTTCAAGAATAATTTAAACTTTTATCCTTATAATTAATTATACTTGATTCTTTCTTAAACTGTCTGAAAAGCCTAAACGGGTTTATATTTTGGGACGAAAGAATATTAATTTCGTCTATTCACTTTATAATTTTCACACAAAAATTTATATAATTAACATGTTGTGTTTTAGTACTACATTGACATAAATACCCTTCAAGTAATAAATGTGTGTGTTAGAATGGTAAATGAGAGTAATCGATCAATGTTAAATAAAAAATGGTTATTTGTTTATGAGGACTTAGTTTGAGCCTTAATTAGGTACTTAAGACACACATAAAAGATCATCGTTTAAAAGGACAAAATAATATTTATTGGACAAAATTGCCCATATAATTTCTTCTGCCGTGAAAAAAAAAGGATCGTTGAACTAGCTGCTCCGATGTCTTCCTCTTCGACAATCCTGAACTAGCTGATCATAATGATCGTAAATCGCCAAACGAATTTTGCAATTTTTGCATCAATGATTTTTGTGGACAACGCTTACGTTCGCGATCGGAGTTGCATCCGGGGTTTGTTCGTAGATTTGGGATGATTTCTAGACGAAGGAAATCACCGAAATGTCGGAAATCTTTAAATGATATCCGGGACCCAAGAAAGGGTTGATTCCTCTTGTTATTCCGCAGTCCTGTAAAGCTCAGGTTTGGATTGGTTTATTGGATTTTTTTCTCACGGCAAATTTATATGGAAAAATTCTTGATTGAATGCTACCGGATGGACATGCCAGACAACTCGTTTATCGGATGTTGAGGCATAGTAGCAAGTTGATGGTGTACTCTGCCATAAATATGTCTCTTGAAGGCATCTTTAGTTAGACCCCTATATATTCATGGAGTGGTATAGTAGTCTGATTTTGTATATACATTATATAGTTTACCCAAACAAACCATACCAATGGAAAAGACAGGCTGGAGAACATTTACTTCTAGAAATTGTGAGGAAAAATTATATAAAGTGGTGGAAAACTATGAAATTTGTGTCGCAGCTAAATGACTAAGGCACCATTTCTTTCGGTGGAAAGAAACACAAAACCGTTAGATTTAATTCATACAGATTTGTGTGATTTAAAATTTGTGCAATCGAGAGGCGGTAAAAAATACTTTGTAACATTTATCGATGATTGTACAAAATACTGTTATGTCTATTTGCTAAGTAGCAAAGATGAGACAATTGAGGCTTTTAAAAACTATAAGACTGAAGTCAAAAATCAACTTAGCAAACAAATCAAAAAGGTTCGTAGTGATTGAGGTGGTGAATATGATGCACCATTTAATGAAATATGTTCACAATCTGACATTATTCATCAAACTACAGCTCCATATACACCTCAATCAAATGGTATTGCCGAACGCAAGAACCGCACTCTAAAAGAGACGATGAACGCTATGTTGATAAGTTCGGGTTTACCTCAGAACTTGCGGGAGGAGGCCATCCTCTCAGCAAATGTCATTCTTAATAGAATTCCAACCAAGAAGATGGATAAGACCCATATGAGCTGTGAAAAGGCCATAGGCCAAGCTATAAATACTTGAAAGTTTGGGGGTGTTTTACAAAGGTAGAAGTGCCTAAACCTAAACAAATAAAGATTTGGCCTAAAACGATAAATTGCATATTAATCGGTTATGCAAATAACAGTAGTGCATATAGATTTCTGACATTCCTGATGTACATGAGAATACCGTCACGGAATCAAGAAATGCTGTGCTTTTCGAGGAATTCTTTCGTAACAAAGACAGAAACAAAGAAGACACGAGTCCAAATAAGCGGACGAATGAATCCTTAGAATATACCACTCCTGAAAATGAGGAAATCGAACCTCGTAGAAGTAAACGGGCTAGGACTTCAACGTCATTAGGTCCAGATTTTCTCACCTATATGGTAGAAAATGATCCAAAACATATGATGAGGCTATGTCAAATCCAGAAGCACCATACTGGAAAGAAGCAATAAAAAGTGAAATAGACTCCATTATGCAAAATCACACTTGGGAATTGGTTAATATTCCACTAGGGCATAAAGCACTTGGTTGTAAGTGGATATTTAAGAAGAAACTTAAAGCTGATGGATCTATTGATAAATATAAGGCCAGATTGGTAGCAAAGGTTAATGACAAAATGAGGGTCTTGATTTTTTCGATACATATTCACCGGTTACTAGAATCACTTCGATAAGGGTTCTTATTGCGATTGATGCAGTCTATAACCTTGAAATCCATCAAATGGATATTAAGACTGCTTTCTTAAATGGTGAATTGGAGGAAGAAATATACATGGAACAACCCGAGGGGTTTGTAGTTCCTGGTCAAGAACACAAGGTGTGTAAACTCGTTAAATCATTGTATGGGCTAAAACAAGCACCAAAACAATGGCATCAAAAATTTGATCAAACAATGTTGTCAAATGGGTTTAAAATTAACGAGTGTGACAAATGTGTCTATATCAAGAACACTTCTAATTCTTATGTGATAGTATGTCTTTATGTTGATGACACGTTGATCATGGGAAGTACTCGTGACATAATCATGACTACTAAGAAGATGTTGACACGGATTTTTGATATGAAGGACATGGGAGTTGCAGATGTAATTTTGGGGATTAAAATATCTAGAATGTTTGATGGGCTTGCGTTGTGACAGTCTCATTATATTGAGTCTATTCTAAAAAGATTCAATGTCTTTCATGAAAGTCCAGTAAAAACTCCAATTGACTTGAGTTTGCACTTAGTCAAGAACAAAGGTGAACCTGTGTCTCAGTTGAAATATTCATAAATCATAGGCCGTCTGATGTACATAACCAATTGTACTAGACCAGACGTATCATGTGCCGTAAATAAACTAAGCAGGTTTACGAGTAATCCATGTGAGGGTCATTGGAAAGCTCTAAATAGGGTACTCATACTTAAAGTTTACAATGAATCTGGGATTATGTTATAAACGATATCCAGCAGTATTAGAAGAATACTGTGATGCGAATTGGATATCTGACTCCAAAGATATGAAAGCCACAAATGGATATGTATTCACTATTGGTGGTGTTGTAGTGTCATGGAAATCCACAAAGCAAACATGCATAGCTCGTTCCATAATGGAAGCTGAGTTCATTGCATTAGATAAGGCAGGAGAAGAAGCAGAATGGCTTCGTAATTTCCTAGAGGACATTCCATGCTGGACTAAACTATTGCTCCAATAAGCATACATAGTGATAGTCAGTCAGCTATAAGTCGAGCACAAAACAGTATGCATAATGGTAAGTCTAGACATATACCTTGTAGACACAATACTATTAAACAACTAATCTCTAATGGAGTGATTTCCATCGATTTTGTTAGATCGAAGGAGAATCTTGAGGATCCGCTTACAAAAGGTTTACCTAGAGATCAAATGTCAAAATTGACACTCGGAATGGGACTTAAGCCTATTACGACAGAAACTTTGTAATAGTAACCCAACCATGTTGACTGGAGATCCCAAGATCATGGTTCAAAGGGACAACTAAGTTACGAAGTTCTGTTAACACTCACCCATTCTGTGAATAAAACTGTTATCTGTCAGTGGTGTATAAGGTTAAGTGAAAATTTTTAATGATTCCTATAACTTGGTTAATTCGAGTGGGGTATGGCAGAATACTCTTAATAGGAGATCACCTATGTAAGTGTGAAGTGAGGTCGTTCTGTGAGAATTCAAAGGCTAGAATTCTCTAACACACTTTACAAACTAGGGGGTGATTAATGGCCAAAATGAACACAACCATGAGAACCAAATACGGTGTTAAGGGAAATATTGTGTGAGTGATATTTTCTGGTTTTACAATAAAGGCTGAACAGTTCAAGACATAGTTCACTGAATAGCCGAGTAGATCCGATAGTATTTCACTAAGGCAGGTTCAAAGCCAAAAGCTATCACTCCTGATTCAATATTTTTCTGTCAGAAATCTCTTCAGGGTCTGCATTTGCATTAATTTCCATTCATGTGGGGGATTGTTGGAGAAATTTGAGGAAAAGAGAAAATGATTTTTAAACATTTTTTACAACCACTTTATGAGACGGTTTCGACTACACTTTTGTATAATTTATCAAGAGTTTATGATGACTTTGAAGTCTATGTATGACGTAGATGAAGATAGGTCTTTGAATAATTCAATTCGGATATCGGATGAATGAGAAATTAAGGCTTGAAGTTGGTTAATTGAAAAAGTTGAAGTGTTGAAACTTGGATGTTGAAGAGTTCAACTTCCTTAATCCCACATTGGGAATTGTGCTAATCATTTCTCAATATTTAAGTGGGAGGAGTTTAGTCAATGGTATATGCTCCAAGGAAAGGGAGAGAGTTTAGAAAGGTTTTAGTTAGACGAAGTTCTGCTAAAATTGCCACATGCGCGCGTGCGCCGCCTATGCCCGTGCCCAAGACCGTTGACCGTGGGCTTGGGGAATTGGGCCTGAGGCAAGTATTAATTTTTTGGACAAAGTTATATTGAATTTTGTCAAATAAATTAACTATATTCTGATAAGTAATTCGAGCTGAGTAGACTGAGTAGTAATACGAATTCGATTCTATTTGAGTCAGTAACACTCAGCTGAGTCTCTTCATCTTCTAGCTGATAACTTTAATGCAGGGTCAGTGGAGAGTTTCTTCAACTGATGACCATCAATACACTTCAAAGCTGATGATCTTTTCCTTCCCTATAAAAGGATCCTCTACTACAATGGAAATGACACACAACACAGAAATACAACACACATCATACTTCTGCATAAATTTTAGTTGAAGAGTTTCTGAAGCACTGTAAGAGTTCGACGTTTGTTCAAAGTTGAAGTGTCTCTCTTTGAACAGGTAAACTGCTATATCCTGGGAGACAATTGCACATCCGTGGGTACATGGCGGAGCAAATTTGTCTTAAGGACAGAAAGTTTTCTCGCCTTAGTTTCAGATTATATCATTAGTTTTTTATTTTCATTTCGTTTTTCCATTCTTGTATTGTTCTTTGTTCAGATTAATAAATAAATTGTTCTTCTTCTTTCTGGTTGTTTATTTTACATTGCATACGATACTACGGTGTAACATTTATAACTCATTTAATGCTAACAGCCCCAGGGTCTGGGGGAGTTGTAGGCATAACTGATATATGTTTAGTATTTTGATCGTATTTCAGTATCCAAAAGACAGAGTATAATCCTACAACACATTGGAAGCCAAACTGTAAAACAAGAGCTAGCCTTTCTAAAGTCTAAACTCATACTTTGGTTGTATACCATTTCTCTAAAAAACTTAAGCTGATGAAGATACAAACAATTAACATTTTACTCACTTTAACACGCTTCCGCAAGTGTGATCCTATAACAGGGTTGAACCAACTAGTCTTACAAAGGTCAACTAGGCCAACAACAAAAAAACATAACACTTACACAATATAAATGGAGGAAAAAATATCGGCAACAATGTTTGAACCCAAGACATTCCTCTTTGATAGCATATTGAACTACCATATCTAGCTCTAAAAGCTTGAGCTAATGAATATACAGATAGTTAACAGTTTCCTCGGTTTAACAACTTCCAAGACAATTGTTCAATCAAACTTCAATCCTTTATTATTGAAAAGTCCAAATAACCAAAAAATAAAATAAAAACTCCAATTAACCTACCAATGCCTTGTCTTTTTCTATTGTGTTTGTATTAGGGAAATTATTGGTGGTCTCCACATGAGGAGACTTTAATGTATATTTCCATTCCATACCTAAAAAATGATATGATACAATATTCCGTCACAATATATATCATTTTTTAGAAACACAAGATATATCATTAACTTTTGTTGTAAATAATCAGTCAAGTGATACAATAAAAAACATTTATGAAAAAATGTAATATTGTAATATTATCAATATTTTTACGAAGAAAAAGCATAGTTCTCAAAAAAAAAAATGACAAAAAAGAATGATATTGATACAATCATTCAACATTCAACATTAACGTAACATGTTTTTACACTATTCAACATCATTTATACCTATTGATTATAATATAGGCCCACGGATGATCAACACAATAAATATTTTTTCTTCGTCGGCAAGATTATTCAATAATATTTTGACACCGGGAAAAAAAATTTGGTTTATTAGTAGTACCATTTCTTTGACTAGGGACAGTCCAGCCTTCGTGTTTACAATCAACAAAACAAAACAAAATATTTAACATAAACCATAGCTGCCAAGAAAATGGGATTTCTTAGTTCAATCTTCTTCTTCATCATCATTTTGTCAATAATTTTCAAGCAATTTCTACTTCATCATCAACCTGTTGTTGTTGCAGCAACAGATGTACTTAACCCAGGTGAAGAACTCAACAGTCTCAACACAACCTCAACTCTTATATCAGCTAATGGGAAATTCACTCTGGGATTCTTCACGATCCCATCTACTAATTTCACTTACCTTGGTATATGGTACACAGAAACTCATCAGGGCATGAAAGTATGGATTGCGAATCGTGATATACCCATGATCGGTGATGGAGTACTAATAATAGATGATTCAGGAACTCTGAAAATCATCAATGGAAGCGGTACCAGTTTTTTCAGTGTTTCTAATGATCAAGTTGGTTCGGGCAACAAAACAAGAGCTTTATTGCAAGATTCAGGGAATTTTGTTGTTTATGATGAACTCGAGAATCGGACTTTATGGCAGAGTTTTGATCATCCAAGTGACACACTGCTTCCTGGAATGAAAATCGGATACAATCTCACAACGAAGCAGAATTGGACACTGACTTCTTGGTTATCCGATCAGGTTCCGGCCACCGGTGCTTTCAAAATGAGGTTAGAACAATATCAGAATACAACCCAGTTACTAATTTATCGCCGGGGAAAGGTTTACTGGGCTAGTGGTCCATGGGACAAAGACATCGGAAATTTTCAATTTCCTTCCACGTATTTTAAATCTCCGATTTCGTTTCAGCACAACGAGAGCTTGATTTCTGATGCTTCAGGAATTTACTTCACTTTTCAGACAATTGTATCTGCTTCAACAATGGTGCAATTATCTCCTAATGGGCAAATCATGGAATTCATTGATGGTGTGAACCATTTTAATCTTACACCAGAATTCTGCTATGGATATCAGTATCACGGGTGCGCTGCTTCTTCTTCTGCATTGCCTCACTGTCGAAGCGAAAGTGATAGCTTCGAATTGAAAAGCGGAGACTGGATTGGTGGGTCCAGTAATTACGACGATAATTCAAGCATTATTAGTCTCATTGATTGTATGGAAAGATGCTGGAATGATTGCAATTGCACGGGATTTACCACGACGAATAGTTATGGAACTGGTTGCAGAACCTGGGGTGGAGATCAACCGTTTCGAGTTGATGAAACTGCTCAGACAACACAGAAGTACGTTTTGGTTTCACAAAAACCTCGCAAAAGTAAGTTTATCTACTTCGGATAAGTATGTTTTTATAGGATCACGTCTGATTAGTATATTTGTTCGATTATTTGTGCAGAAAAGACTTGGATTTGGATACTAGTTTCTCTAGCAAGTGTGCTTACATCTGTACTAGTAACTTATTTTTGCTATGTTATGATACAAAGGCGCAGACTTAAAGGTACTAAAAACGTCTTTATATTTGTGTTACAGAAGAGGACTTGCAGAAAATAAATGACTTTATACATCAATTGACAGGTTTAAAAAGCTCCAATAATAGGGATGAACTTGATAAAGAAATAAAAGATGCTCCTGATGGAACGATGTTTAGTTTTAGAGCTATTTTGGCCGCTACAGATAACTTTTCAAATGAAAATAAGCTTGGAGAGGGAGGTTATGGACCGGTCTACAAGGTAAGTGGTAACGATTTTCCATCAAGAACTTCATTTCCTTCCTTTTTAGTTTTTTATAATTATTATTTAATTTCAATCATCTTGTAGGGAAAATTATCTGATGGCCGGGAATTAGCTGTCAAAAGGCTATCAAAAACATCAGGACAAGGAACTAAGGAGTTCGACAGTGAACTTATGCTGATCTCAAAGCTCCAACACAGAAATCTTGTTCGGCTTTATGGATGTTGTATTCACCGAGAAGAGAAGATGCTTATATACGAATTCATGCCCAACAAAAGCCTCGATTTTTTTCTATTTGGTAAAATTAATTTTTAAACTTCTACCCCGCATCCTTTCATTAATAAAATCATAAGGTTTTGAATTTCTTTAATTTTAACAGCTGAAGATAGAAAGGAGAAAATAGATTGGCGGATTCGATTCAACATTATTGAAGGCATCGCACAAGGATTGCTTTATCTCCACAAATACTCTAGAATGACAGTAATACACAGAGATCTAAAAGTGAGTAATATTCTATTAGATGACAATATGAATCCGAAAATTGCAGATTTTGGAATGGCTAGAATTTTCCAAGAGGATGTGACAAAAGCAATGACAAAGAAGGTTGTTGGAACATAGTAAGTATTGTGAAAAAATATGTGTAATGAAATCAAGATTAAATTTTATTTCTATATATTTCATGTTTGTGCATATGTGAAATAAAAGAATCTAAATGTTCTTATGCAGTGGATACATAGCTCCTGAGTACGCTATGCGAGGAACTTTCTCAATAAAGTCTGATGTATTCAGTTTTGGGGTGTTAATCCTTGAGATTGTAAGTGGCAAAAGGAACTCGAGCTTTTACAATTACGACGGAATACTCAACCTTATGGGATATGTAAGTTTATTTCTCACAATCTACTACGAAAACTATTTTAAATATTCGGATATTGCTACATTTATGGCGTGATTATATACACGGAAATGCTACAGAAAAACGATCTCAACTCTTTATCCACTATTTGACAAGACAAGAAAAAAGGGAAACAAAAAAGTGTGTACACATAATCTCATTTCGGTAAAGTTTCGGTAATTTAGTTCGGTGCATGTAGCGTTATCATAAATATTCAATTACCAAAAAAAAATTCTACCTATTTGGAGAAACCTTTAATGTAAATGTTGTATAATATTTAGTGCTATGAAAGAAAAAAGTTGTCCGTTCTCAATCGTAAAACTTTCCGGTGTTACTTTTATACTACCTCCGTATCTATATATAAGTTCATTTGATGTTTTTGACACGAATTAAGAAAGTTAGTTAAATGTTTATATTTTATTAATTATGATTAAAAAGTCTAAAATGACTTTTGACTATTATTAATGTAAAATAGTGCAAAGTTGTTGGGTAATAATAAATAAGGGGTAAAATGAGAAAAATATAATAAATGTTTTCTTGGTTATCTAAATGGACTTGTATTATGAGACAAAATAAAAAAGATAAATGGACTTGGAACGGATGTAGTATGTTTTTTTTGTTTTGTTGTTGTTGTCTATTAAGGTTAAAACAATATTCATACAAGTCAACACTCTCATACTTTGTGATAAAAATTTGAGTGTCATAGATTATATCCTTTGCTACTATAATCGAAGCTATAATGCTTATACCGTTAAATTTCTCATTTAATTCGAGTAAAACAACGATGTTTAAGCCTTATTCATAATAATCATTCAGGCATGGGAGTTATGGAAAAGAGATGCAGCATTACAGTTGAGGGATGAAACACTTGGTGAATCTTATGACGTAAAACAACTACTAAGAAGCATTCATGTTGGTCTTTTATGCGTGCAAGAAAACGCAGACGATAGACCAACAATGTCAGAAGTTATATCCATGCTTAACAATGAAGTTGCGGATTTACCGAGTCCAAAGCAACCAGCATTCTTTATTGCCACACAACCAGTTGAAACTAGTTTAGGTGACAAAAATATTCCACCTTCTGTAAATGGTTTGACTCTCACAGTAATGGGACCTAGATAGCATCGGCACATATTTATATCTTTAGAATTTTCTCGTACTTGTTGATTTCTAATGTAGATTGATCGATCATTATTATGTCCATATCAATGAATTAGATTCACGTTAGGCCGTTGATAAAAATATGTTTACTCAGAAAGGAGGTTTGACTTTGAGATATAGTGTAACTTTGACTTGACCAATTGTTTGAAACTAGCATTTTTTATATACTTTTATACATAGAGGGCCTCAACGCGCAGCAGCCACTACTACCAAGCCCAGTTCTCGCCGATAGGCGCCGGTAGCTTGCTTCCAAGTCTTGCCTTATATGATAGTTGTGGCCATGGCCCGAAGGAGCAGATATGCCAACAACGGGAAAAGGCTTACTAAATGTCTTTCCTTGGGGTTTGAGTTTGAGTCTCCGTATTCCCCCTTGGAGGAGTCTTGAAATAAGCTAGTTCGTTTTTCATCCGTCATTTGAAAACCTTTCTCAAGCCAAAGAGTTCGCAAGGCAGAGGTTATGAAATAGACTCGAACGTATGTGAGAGGTGCGTAAGCCACTCGTCAGAGGTTATGAAATAGACTCGAACGTATGTGAGAGATGCGAAAGCCGCTCTTAGTATGTGAGAGGTCTTTCAGGGCGCTCTAATAACTTGCTAGAGAACTCGTTCGTTGGGACCATATGAATGCCTGTCTACTTCTCTCGCTACATCACTCGTAAGAGTACTCGTTGTGTAGCCTGGAAAGATAGCTACTCGACCGTAGGAGCGAAGCCACTCGAACGAATGTGAGAGGAAGACTTCACTTGATTGTGGGTACAACGCACTTGGTATGTCAAGAATTTGTCATTTTATTAGTCATGGGACATCAAGTCAGACATGCTTCAGTGGAGGTTGAGTGCGACCTACTATGACGTGAAAACTCTGCCAATAGACAACTGAGCATGGATCTTCTTAAGTAATAACCGTAAGTGATTTCTTAAACACAAGTATTTTATATACATTATCAATAAAACGACGTAATTTTGAACAAAAATCTATAGCTAGATCATTTTTATATTTGAAGTGTGTAGTTAGATCACTTGTATTTGAAAAATGGGAGAATTATTCTAAAGGACAAAAACGTTTATGAAATTGGCATTAAGGACATGCATATTTTCTTTTTAGTAAAAAGGACAAACTGTCTGTTAGAATGACAAAATTACCACCCAAATCACTTTTTTTAATAAAAAAAACTACTAAACGGAAACTATGACCACGATCAAATCATAATGGCCACGACCAAACATATATTGAAGAGAGTTTGAGAATGTGATAAACACAAGAGTAAACTTCAACTTAGTTTATTCATTGAGTAAAAAGATGTATAAATAGATACAATTGAGATAGAGAGACTAGCTAGCTAGCTTGGCGACCACTTGAGTATGTAGATGTGGGCGCAAGCATGCAAAAGTAAAAAAGTAAAAGTTATGTCTATGACATAAAGTAAACTAGAGTTTGACATATTAATTGTTTATATGACTCACAATTAATATGTCTTTTACAATTAATTTTACAATTAAATAAGATGTACAAAATATTATGCACGAAATCTGAGGCTCGGCAATCTGGCGAGCACCTGTTGAAGCCTCTCAGCAGATCGAGTCCATTGAGTAATATTTCCACACCCCTCAAACTGGGTCAGTATATGTTGATGCAAACCAAGTTTGCTACTTAGTCTGCTTGAACATAAGAGGTGGAATAGCCTTAGTAAGAATATCGGCATTACGATCTGTGAGGAACATACTTTGGAGTTGAATAATCTTGGCATCAATCTTTTCCTTCGAAAGTGTCTCACAATGTCCACATGCTTGGTTTTATCATGATGGATGGATCTTCTCGCCATGCATAAGGTTGAATTATTATCACAACAGTGTGTGATAGGTTCTTGATCTGATTCTTTGAAGTTCGATCAGTGACTTTTTAGCCATAGAGCTTCACAAATGCCAAGTACAAGTGCCCTTAGTTCGACTTTCAAGATCGCTTCTTGACACGGTAGGTTGTTTCTTGCTCCTCCAAGTAACCAGGTTCCCCATATATATGAGCAATAGCACTGTGGTAGACCTCCACTCATCAATGTGACATCCAAACCAATCAATCATCGATCGGTGTAGACGCTTGATTGATCTATCAAGTAGACTTGGTGAAGTGCGTGGCCTTGGCCAGAGTGGATTTTAAATACCTCGATTATCCTATTCACTTTGCATCCCAATGTTTCTCAATAGGGCAATGCATGAATTGATGACCAGATCGACCCCATATGCAATATCGTGGTCTTGTGTGAGAAAGGTATATGAGTTTGCCTACAAGCCTTTGATATTGTTCTTTCTCGACAAAGAATGTCACCATGCGATGAGGTATGGTAGGGTCTACTGGAGATACAAAGAGTTTGCATCCCAAAGATGCTAGTTTCCTTCATGAGTCCAGACATACTTCCTTTGGGAGACCCCGAAATGCCATTGGTGGTTCTAGCTACTTCCATACCAAGAAAGTACTTGAGGTAGCCTGGATCTTTAACTTGGAACACCTTTGCCGAAGAGAGTCTTCAAGTTACGGATCTCGGTGAGAGTCATCTCCAGATAAGGATGATATCATCCACATATACAATTAGAATGGACCTCCTCCGGTTGGTTGTCTTGACAAACATGGTGTGATCGAGTTGCATTGATGATATCCAAAGCGGCTTTAACCACGGTGGTGAGTTTTCCAAACCATGCCCTTGGTGATTGCTTGAGCCATATAGAGATTTTCTCGGTTGCACACACTTGCCTTGAGTATGAGGATTGATAAAACCAGGGGTACAATCATATAAACCTCCTCAGTGAGGTCCCCATTTAGAAAGGCATTTTGATGTCCAATTGGTGAAGAGGCCGAGTCAAGTTGGACAAATTAGGAAATCGATGCACTCTGGCGGTGATGAGCTTTTGCTCTTTGGTGCAAAAGTTTCCTTATAGTCAATGCCATAAGTTTGAGTGAATCCCTTGCTACCAATCGGCTTTATACTTGTCAATTTTACCATCGACATTGTATTTGATAGTGAATAACCATCTGCAGCTAATCTGTTTTCTTGCCTTTTGGGAAGAGTTGTGAGGTCCCAAGTATGATTATCCAAGAGAGCGAGTCATCTCTGCTTTTAACAAAGACCTTCCACTTATCATTTTGAAGGGCCTCACCGAATATTTCTAGGGATAGAGTGAGAGTCCAGTCCTGTGTAAACATGGCAAAGACAGGAGACAACGATCATAAGATAAATAAGTATGAATAGAATGATCGGTGCATGATCTTTTCCTTTCCTTAGAGCAATAGATCCATCATCTACTTGATGAAGCTGATCGAGAGTCGATGGTGGGGTCCAGCGGACTCTGGTTCGATGAGTTCTTGAGGTTCTGTTCAAGAGCTCTGGGTCGGCCAGACTCTGGTCGTGATGGCTTGAGGTCGATAATGTGAGTATCCGCGAGGATGTTGAAGATTATGAGTCTGCTGGGGTTAATGGTTTGCCGAGGAACGGACTTAGTTCAATCTCAATCGTGTTTCCATCGGATCGGCTCAAGTGGGTTTGCTTTGTAATATGGAGTCCTTTCAAAGAATTTCACATCCATAGAATTGTAAAATTTCTTTTCAAGAGAGAGTAACACTTGTAACCTTTCTGTCCTGTGCATATCCAAGGAAAATGCACTTATGAGCTTTAGGATCAAGTTTATACGTGTTGAGCATGGATATAAACAAACACAAGACAACCAAAGATCTTTGGAGGCAATTGGGTAATAAGATGAGAAGCAGAGAGTGTGTGGTCAGGGTTTGGAGAGGAGTTTTGAAACTTAACACTCTGTTGGGAAGTCTGTTGATTAAATATGTAGCAATCAATATAGCTTCACCCCACATGTATTTAGGAACATGTGTAGTGAACATGATTGATCTGGCCATTTCAAAGCCAGATGCTGTTCTTTCTTTCAAAGAACCCCCATTCTGGCGAGGTGTTTCCACACAACTCTTGATATGAACAATTCCTCTGTTTGTCAAGAAGTTCCCGAGGTTAGACTCATAGTATTCCAGAGCATTATCGCCTTTAAGATCTTGATCTTAGTATCAAATTGGGTGGAGACCATGTGATAAAATTCTTGGAAGATAGGTCCAACTTGATTTGTCTTTCATTAAGAACGACCAAGTGTTTCGGTATGATCATCAATGAAGGTTACAAACCACCTTTTTCTGTTATACTTTTCACTCTTGAGGTCCCCATACATCACTTTGTGAATTAGGGTGAAAGGGAAGAGGGCAAGTGAGGTAACTTAGCATACACAGATTTGGTGAGTTTAGCAAATTGACAAATATCACATTGAAGATCATTAAGATTACATCCTTTAAACAATTCAGGGATTAAAGACTTTAAATAACCAAAACTTGGATGTCCTAGTCTATAATGCCATAACATGATATTGTCTAGGTTTTGAGTGCAGTCAGAGGCGGTTCTGTCTTCGATCTTACATCTTCAAAGGTTGATCACAAACACCCTGGCGAGGTTTTAGCTTGCCCAATCACTTCTCGAGAAGAAAGATCCTGGAATGTACACCGATTCTTATTAAAAACAACGGTCCAATTCGGATCTTTAGTGAGTTTTGATTGGATGATATAAGGTTGATCTAACTTTGGAACAAACAGGACATTCTCAGTAGATATATCTGATTAGTAAGTTTAACCTTCCCAACACCTTTTGCATAAGAAACAGAACCATCAATAGCCTTGATTACTGAATTTGGTTGCATGGCATATATTGGGTAATGAGGTTTTTATTACTAGTCATATGGGAAGAAGCCCTGAATCAACAATCCAAGTCTCATTACTAAGAGGTGAGTAAAATATACTGTTTTAGCATGAGTGGCCATTTCAAGGGGAGCTACCTTCACGATCTTTGAGCAATAAATGCTCTAAAGGCCGCAAACCGAGCATTCACCTTCTCGTCATTCTCCTCTTCACCGATAAGTTTGCCTTGACTTTCCTCTGGTTGGTTTTGTGGTTTTAGAGGGGTAGGTTTGCCATGTAGCTTCCAACAATTGTCCTTGGTGTGATTTGTGCGTTTGCGGTGATCACGAGCGACCTTCCAAATTTTCTCGAGTTTCTTCTGCATGCGTCTCATTAACCTTCAAAGGCGGTACCTTGATGGGGTTGTCGGCAGAGGGGTTCAAAGAAAGATCACTTTCCTCACTGCTTTCCTCATGTTTGACCTCAAAGAAACATGGATTTGAGATTTGGAAGAGGTTTAGTAGCAAGAATTCTACCTCGACATCATCAAGAGTAGGATTCATCCAGTAAAGGAATTTGAATACTCTTTTTCTCTATAATGTCTTTAAAGAGTGCAAAGATCTTTAACATCATTCCAGGGTGAGTTTCCAACATATCTAGGTGTTGCCATGCCTTAGATAGTTGATTAAAGTATTGAGTTCTGACATATCCCCTTGTCTGCGCAATTTTGAATCTGAGCTTGAGTTCATGCCAGACTTGGATGTATTGTCCTTTTTGAGTAAAGGTCTCGGCATTGTCCTGCATTTCCTTAGCGATGTCATACATCATGAAGTTCTCATCGATCTCTTTTGTCATGTACCTCGTGAGGATGGTCATGACTTGGTTATTTTCTCGTGTCCCATGCTTCAAACTTGGGGTCGGTTTCGTGGGCGGTTTGGAACCGCATGATATCCCATCTTGCCTTGGCCGGAGATATACATTTTCATAGACCTTGACCATAGCAAGTAGTTGTTACCATCAAGTTTATGATTTGTAAAGAAGAGTGTTCGATTATCCCATCCTGCGAGGCAAATTGTGAGTCTTCAAGAAGATGAAACCGGATAATGTTGACATTTTCTGAAAAAAAACCGAGTTTTGCAAATGGATTTTAGAACTCGGTAAGGCTCGATACCATGAAGAGAGTTTGAGAATGTGATAAACACAAGAGTAAACTTCAACTTAGTTTATTCATTGAGTAAAAGATGTATAAATAGATACAATTGAGATAGAGAGATTTAGCTAGCTTGGCGGCCACTTGAGTATGTAGATGTGGGCGGCAAGCATGCAAAAGTAAAAAGTAAAAGTTATGTCTATGACATAAAGTAAACTAGAGTTCGACGTATTAATTGTTTATATGACTCACAATTAATATGTCTTTTACAATTAATTTTACAATTAAATAAGATGTACAAAATATTATGCACGAAATCATGAGGCTCAAAGATCTCATTGAAAGACTGTATTGAAGCCTCAATGAGATCGAAATCATTGAGTAATATTTCCACACATATATATATATATATATATATATATATATATATATATATATATATATATATATATATATATATATATATTGATATTAATGACTTGAATACAGATTTATGGTAATAAATTTATATCGAAGATATATGACTGTATATGTATGATTTCTCCGAAAAGAAGGTGGCGGATATGAAGAACTAGGCGGTCGGAATGATGCTTATGAGAGTAAACACAAGTGATTCGACGAATCAACAGAGTATCTCTGTATATATTAGTTCTTGGATTCTTTCTATTACAATGTGATCACATATATATATAAGCTGGGGACTAAGTCGGTTTCTTATTCATGTGAGACATTAAAAAAAGAATATAATTAGAGATAATCATATACATAATACAGGTAGACCGGCCAACTGTTTGAATAAATATGACGGACAACGGACTCATTTGTAGGTCGAACTCATATTTGCCTTGTCTCGCCGTTGATATATCATTTCTCATAATCAAAGGCTTTTTTTGCCTTGAGTTGAAAAGTCCATTTGACTTGGTCATACCGTGTTTTCACACGACTCAGAAGGAGACTCCACAGTCAAACAATATGTGGTTGATATGGTTTCTATCAAGAAAAAAACAACATTCAATAAAATATCTAACATAAATCATAGCTGACATTCACCAAAAACAACATGAAATCTGCCAACAAAATGGGATTTATCAATTCGATCTTGTTGTTCATAATCTTCTACCAGTCGGTATTTCATCTTCTTCCTGTTTTTGTTGCAGCAAAAGATGTACTTATGCCAGGTGATGTCATTCATTTCTTCTACTACTAATTTCACTTACCTCGGAATATGGTACGCCAGCTTCGGGAACGGTGTTGGGAACGGCAGTATCGTGTGGGTTTCTAATCGCGATAATCCGATGACTGGCAGTGGAATGCTGATGATGGATGACTTAGGAAGTTTGAAAGTCGTAAATGGAAGTGGTGCCACTTTGTTTAATGTTTTTAATAATAGTCAAGTTGGTTCAGGCAATAACACAAACACAAGAGGTGTGTTGCAAGATTCAGGAAATTTTCTTGTTTATGATGCAACTGATAATCGGACATTATGGCAGAGCTTTGATCATCCAACCGATACGCTACTCCCTGGTATGAAAATTGGATATAATCTTACAACGGGCCAGAATTGGACACTGAATTCTTGGTTATCTGATGTGACTCCGGCTACCGGTGCTTTCACAATGACATTAGAACAATATCAAAATTCACCACAGTTACTAATCTATAGGCGTGGAGAGGTTTACAGGGCTAGTGGTCCGTTAAAGAATGGAACTTCTCGAGTTTTAGACTCGTTGCGTTTCTTTAATTTCCCACCTGATTACAATCAGAGCCTGATTTTCGATGCATCAGGCAGCATGTATTTTACCTATCAGGCAAATAATTTCATGTTCCAGTTAGCTCCTGATGGGCATGTTAATGATAATCATTCGCCTATTCCTCGCAAAGACTTTTGCTATGGATATAAGAGTTATGATGGGTGCGCGGTTTCTGCAATGCCTAATTGTCGAGGCCAAAGAGATAGCTTCGTGTTGAAAAGTGGAGACTGGACTTTTGGCCCGAGTAATAATGATGTTAATTCAAGCATTAGTCTTAGCGATTGTATGGAAAGATGTTGGAACGATTGCAATTGCGTGGGATTTATCACGAGTAATAGTAATGGAACCGGATGCATTACTTGGGTAACAAATAATACAAATAAAGATGCACGGTTTCAAGACGATCCATTTGGTACCAGACCGCAAAAGTATGTTTTGGTTTCAAAAAAACCTGTCAAAAGTAAGTTTCGTTCCTTATACAAATACATTGTGTTTTTACTCGTATCATTCTAAAAGAATATTTTTGCAGGATAATGTATGATTAGTATATCTGTTAAATTATTTCTGCAGTTAAAAGATGGATGTTGATAGTTGTTCCTCTAGCAAGTGTGGTTTTATCAATATTAGCGGTTTATTTGTGCTATGTGAGGATACGAAGGCGTAGACTTGAAGGTACTGAAAATGACATTCATAAACTCAATCCCATGTTAAATTTGCACATGCACCATGTTTTCTTACACCAGATTGCCTTAAATACATCGTTTAAATTGGTGTTACAGAAGAGGGAAATAGGAGGAGAGATGATATCCTACATCAATTGGTAGGCTCAAATAGCTTTAATTATGGTGATGAACTTGAAAGAGGTGTATACAAGATGCTCCTGACGTAAAGGTTTTTACCTTAAAAGCTATTTTGGCTGCCACAAATAACTTCTCAGATGAAAATAAGCTCGGACAAAGAGGTTATGGACCGGTTTACAAGGTAAGTTGTTAAAAAGAATCAGTCAAGAACTGTATTACCTTTAGTGTATCCCTAATCTCATGACTAATGATTCTGATTCATCATACAGGGAAAACTACCTGATGGCCGAGAAATTGCAGTTAAAAGGCTATCAAAGACATCAGGACAAGGAATCAAAGAGTTCAAAATTGAACTTATACTGATCTCAAAGCTTCAACACACAAATCTTGTTCGACTTTATGGATGTTGCATTCACCAAGAAGAGAAGATGCTAATATACGAATTCATGCCAAACAAAAGTCTTGATTTCTTTCTATTTGGTGAGTTTCATTTTCAAATTTCTACTTATTGTATCCTTACATTGAGATGATAAAATCAAAACATTCTGAAATAATGTCATCGTCTGACTATTTTAACAGATGATGAAAAAAAGGAGAAAATTGATTGGCGGATTCGATTTAACATTATTGAAGGCATTGCACAAGGATTGCTTTACCTCCATAAGTACTCTAGAATGAGAGTAATACACAGAGATCTGAAAGTGAGCAATATATTATTAGATCAGAATATGAATCCGAAAATTGCAGACTTTGGACTGGCCAGAATTTTCCAGCAAGACGTGTCAGAAGCAATGACAAAGAGGGTTGTCGGTACATAGTAAGAATTCTGATAAATTTTATATCTTAGTTCAAATTGCTTTTGATCTCTTTTGACTTCATGTATGTGCCAACATGCTTTAACGAAATATAATAATTTTGAATGTTTTTATGTAGTGGATACATGGCTCCTGAGTACGCTATGCATGGAACTTTCTCAATCAAGTCGGATGTATTCAGCTTTGGGGTGTTAGTCCTTGAGATTGTAAATGGTAAAAAGAATTCAAGTTTCTACAAATATGACATGCCACTCAACCTTGTGGGATATGTAAGTTTATTTGACAATCTGTTTCTGAAAATAATTTAGATTTTCTGTTACCATATATCAATCTAGCTTTTTGAAAGCTCAATCAATAATAGGGCTACAATCAAGAAAACATGTAATGTAATGGTTGAGTTGAATTGTTTTAGGCATGGGAGCTATGGAAAAGAGAGGCAACACTAGAATTGAAGGATGAAGCACTCGGTGAATCTTATGATGTGAAACAACTACTTAGAGCCATTCATGTTGGTCTTTTATGTGTGCAAGAAAATGCAAATGATAGGCCAACCATATCAGAAGTTATTTCCATGCTAAATAATGAAATTACAGATTTACCTATTCCAAAGCAACCGGCATTTTTCATACATCCAAATGCAGTTCAACAATCAAGGTCTTCGGAACATTTATTAGGCAATAATATTCAAGGTTCTGTAAATGGTTTGACCATCACAACGATGGAAGCAAGATAGTACTGTTGATTGATATTTATATCCCGAGAGTTTTTCCCACCAAAAGTGTAATTAGTACTCCATCCGTCCCAAGATGTAAGACACCTTGTTTTTTTAGTTCATCCCGTAAATTTATTTATTTTTGAATGAAATCCCGTAAGATTAGACCTTTTAGAATACCATGTGAGAATTTATCGATGAGAACGTTTACACCTCACTCTATCACTATTTAAATGATCACAAACCCAAATCGTGATTCTAGCTCTCTTCATAAGACTCAATGTCTGCACCTGCATATCTCCATGTATTCAGTTCCAAGTTTTAAAAACTAGGAAAACCCCATTAACGTTTTTATGCTATTCTCAATTTTCACCGGAATCCACTTCATACTTACTCATTACTCTGAGACATAATGCAAACAATGGATTCATACACAATGTTTTTTTCCTATATTTTTCATACATTTTAGAGATATATATATATATAATATTAACCATCAACCTCCCACCACCTTATGTTTTTGGGATTTATGGCAATTCAAAGGATATCAGTGCAGATGTCTTGATTCAAACATTGCTGCGATCATAGTCTTACAAAAAGCAAAAAGAAAATATAGTTACAAGTGTTGTGCCTCTTTCAACCTATTATAGGCCACATTTGAAGAAACCTGTTGAAACATATAAAATGTTAATTATTTTAATCGTCATCTGTTTTAAGCTTTTGAGAGAGAAACTTTAAGAATGAGAAATAAATTGACAGTAGGCATTTGAGCCTTTACACTTTGTCATAAAATCTTTTACATTAATATACGACCACTGATACAAATCCAAACACAATCAATTATGAAGGCTAACACTATTTCTCTAATAAATGAAGGCTTTTATGCCATACGTGGATTCAGAATTTTTTTTCTCAATTAAATACAGCAAAGTAAAAATTATGAACCATCAAGGGCATCAGGGTTAAAATTATTACACATTAAAAGCATCAATAAATTTTTTATTTTTTTTAACAAAATATTAGAGATAATGTATTTTTGTAATTATTATTATTCATTTATTGTATTTATCTATAGCTCTAGAAGGTTCCATTTACGTGTATAAATACTCTGTAAACACTTTTACTCAATGAAAGCAATCCTTTCACTAAATACAATTATTATGGTATCAGAGCATTGAGAATTCGATTCTCCCGTTCCTATTCTCAATTTTTTTTCCGTAATTCCATTTTTTCCCTTCCCTTCTCTTTTTTTCATCGCTGAACCCTTTTCTTATTCTCCAAGTCGTCTCCTTCAGCCCTATCTCCGCCGTCTGCATCTTCTCCGCCGTCCCCCTCACCATGTCTCTTCCAGATCCCTCCGAGACCTCTAAAACCAGTCACACCACTGCTGCTACCACATCCTGCGTCACAGCCCCTTCCACAGCCGACCCCATCATAGCACTCAATTCCACCCTTCATGCGACCTTGAAGCTGACAAACTCTAATTACGCAGCCTGGAAACTGCAACTTACGACCCTTTTAGCGGGCTACAACCTCCTTGGCTAAGTTAATGGCACCAAACCTTGCCCCGCATCTACTATCACCACCGATGGCACGACGTCTCTTAATCCGGCGCACAATTTGTTGACTCGACAGGACTCTTTAATTCATAATATGCTTCTGGGATCGGTTTCACCGGATTTGGTCTCCATTATACAACATACTAATTCATCCAAAGAGGCGTGGGACATCCTGACTGATACGTTTGGCAAACCTAGTCGTGGTCGGATCAAACAATTAAAGCAAAATCTTTGTTCGATCGTTAAAGGTAATTCTTATGTATCTGCCTATATTACTTCCATTAAAGCCAAAGCCGATGAATTAGCTGCTCTTAGAGCTAAAGTCGATCCTGAAGACCTTGTGGACCTTGTACTGCAAAATCTTGGACCCGAATATACTGAATTATCTCGTGCTATTCAAGCACGTGATTCGCTAATTACCTTTGCTGAATTGCATGAGAAACTTCTCAACCATGAAGCTTCCCTTCACGAACACCATGCTGCAGCCACTACTCCTAGATATACTGCCTTTGCAGCCCAATACCCTTCTCGGCAAAATAATCAGCCACGTCCCCCACCCCCTACACCTCCCCACGTCCACCAATGCCTCCTCGTGCTCCATCTCCACCTATCCCACAGCCAGCACCGTACTTTAATCCCAAGCAGCCAACCCCGACCTATTTTCCTCCCAACCCGCAACAACCCTCAGCTCATACTCCTTGTCCATATCTCGGCAGGTGTCAATTATTTGGAGTCCATGGCCATTCTGCAAAACGTTAACCCACCTATCTGTTTTCCAACAAGTGCCTCGTCCTCCTGCCCCTCTTCCTAATCCGAGACCCCACACCTCCTCAGGCTAGTCCGGCTCTGGCATCATCCACCTGGTTGCTTGATAGTGGTGCCTCGCATCATATGACTCATGATTTCAATTGTAATACCCTACTCCCGACCCCTAGGTCCACTGGGGTCATTCTAGGAGGGGTTGCAAAGCTCTCGCCACGACTTCAATAACTAGACTATAATTTCCAAAATAATCCAATAAATCTACATTTAAATTTACAAATATTCACTAAGTATTTCAATTATAAGATTACAACAAATGAAATGTTAACATAATATGCGTAACACAATCTACAATCTTGGTCCATGTCTTAGCTCATTCTCCGTTCATATCTCTCAAGCACCTGGGTTAATTTATAAAAGAAAAACAAAAGACAAAAGACAAGAATACGAGTCGTCAGCAAAAAACGCTGGTATGAGCCGTGTGTGAGAGTGTTACATTATATATATAATAAAAAAAATATTTTGAGCAACTTTTAGATAGAACAACTTTTAGATATATATAATAAAAAACAACGGAAGTCTTTCTTTAAACATAGAACAAAAAGAATAATATAATTTTTAAGTTCATGATGGGAACCAACTTTACTGTACATTTCTGTACAGTTTAACCCCCGGTTATCATATTTCTAGCATGGTTCGGGTGAGTTTAGACCCTATATTGAGTGTTAATGAGGTTTTCTTCGCACGGCGAGTAATTGTCGGTTGTTCCGTAAACTCGGCATACTTTTAGCATGTTATACTCATTTCCCGAGCACCCGTAGTTTGCGGGGTTATACGTTTGCTTGTTGTTTCCATGTTTGTGCAGGATTTGGGTGAGTCGAGAGCCCGAAAAGCAATGATTTGTGAGTTTAGACGTGTCCGAGGCGAGAAACGAAAGCTAAGTATGGAAAAAGTGAAGTTTTTGAAGTGAAGGCATCTATCCGTACGCACAAAAGTCTGTCCGTACAGACAACCCTCAGCCAGAATCAAGATTTCATACAGAGATATATCCGTACGGACAGACTGGTGCAGTAGAGGTCCATCCGGACATATAGAAATCTATCCGTACGGACAGACACTGGGAACACAAAACAGAAGGTTTGATCAGAGATATATCCGTACGGACAACCTTCCAGCCGTACGGACAACCTGGAGAATCAAGAACCATCCGTACGGATAAGCTGAATTTTGCCCTAGCCTATAAAAGGGCAGCTCAAACGTTTTATTTAGCAGACTTTGACAATTTTAGATAGTGTTAGCCTCTTTTGGGCGATTTCCTTCGTCCGAAAGCGTAGAATTACGTACCATATATCATTGTTCTCGTTTTTCGATCCTCTTTTACATTAGATACATTGCAACATCAATCCGTTACATTTCGATTGTCAAGATTTGATTTTTGTGAGCACAACGTTGGTACTTCATCAATCTTCAATAAAGTGGGTATGGTTTATTGTTCTTTTATCATTTCTATCATTAATTACTTTACCGTTTATTGTTTCAATTCGATAATGAGTAGCTAAATCTTTAAATGACGGCGAATTATGTGAAAGCGGATGAAACGCCATTAGGAGATGAACCGGGAGGTAGTGTAGCGTAATGAAACGTTCTAATCGATAATTCATATCACGAAACTGTTTTAATCGTAATCGATGCTAGCTTGATCACCTAGTCATTCATCATCACACACACCTAGCTTATAAATGTATGTTGCGGCAAAGTGTGGGAACCGGGTTCGGGACCTTAGACGTTTTGGCTTAAAAGGTAGTTTGACACCTACCTCATGCACTAGATTGACACTCAGGTCATTAAGTCCATTCCAATACGGGTTTTTATCGTTTTAGCCAGGAAGGTAGAGCACACTCCGGGTAGTTTGTTTGAGGGTAGAGTAATCCGCTGGATCGTAGTTCGGCTGTACCTCTTTTTAATCGTTAAGAAATCCGACTAGTGTAATCTTTCTTTTATGCAATAGTACAACATCATATTTTTCTGGTTGACCTAAACTGAGTGCTAAGTCAGCTGTGGTATTCAAAGCCAATCTCTGTGGGTTCGACCTCGGACTCCTCAAGCACTACCTACAATCGATCCGGTCCACTGCCGGTTAGAAAGTAGATTTTGCTAAGGTTTCGAGTTTTTACTTGATTAACCGGATTGCAAAAATCCTCTTATCAGTTCACAAGCATTAAGAAAACATGTATGTTCATTTGCAAGTCCCACAACCAATAAATAAGTGGACATAAACTTGAGAAAAGACCATAACAAGTCCTTAATAACTTTCAAAGTCAACCGCGGCCCTGTCTTAAAGGAAATGATGAAAGCAAGTCTTCTTCTCCCCGGCCCACAACTATTCTGTGGTGCTACATACAACTACTAGCGAATCCAGAAATAAAGGTCACTACAGGCAGTTTTGTAACGGTTGGTTGAACTATCATCTCTTCCAAAATTTAAGCTGATGGGGAAGTAAATAATCAACATTTTATATATTCAACATGCTACAATGATTTTATGTAGTTTGTGGTTTATGATACTACATTTTAAACGCTAATTTTAAGTAAGAGTTGCGATTCAACTATAGCATTTTAGGTACAACGCATGTAAAAAAAACTCTTTTATATTGTTCATCATATTATAGAATGTTATAACAGGATACAGAATCCAGATACAAGATAGATAATTAACAGATGCAATCTAACAGTAATAATCAATAGAAATAACGAAAACAAGAACACAAGATTTAATGTGGTTTCCGGCGTTGTGCCGACTACTCCACGGACAAAAAAGTGATATTTTACTATGCATTGAAATTCAGACAGATCACACACACTTTACAATGATCAATATAGTCGGTATTTATAGGCACAGATCCCTAAACCCTAACCGCCAAGAATCTTTGTCGGATTGCCATAAATGCCCCAGATGTTGGGTCCCTTTGCTGACCCAACTCAGCTGACCATTGCCCAGATGTAGAACTCAACTGCACCCAAAACCTCGCAGAGACTCAAAGAGAGCTCACGACACTAGAAGAACCTCAGCAGACTTCCCAGCCGACTTTCACAGGCTTGGATACACTTATCAGCTAACCATCATTCAGCTGGCTTTCGCAGATTAGTTCTACCAGGTGTAGAGTTTAAGTCAATTTGATGACAAATCTCCACCTTGACTTGAAATCTCATTCACAGTCAAAACCAGATTGCATAAACAGATGTACTTGTACCAGATGCATTCGTCAATGCCAGATGTACTGTACCAAATTATCCATTGAATCCACTCAGCTGAACTACCCTCAGCCGAGCTTCTAGATTTTCAGATTATAAGCTTTGAATGTTCAGCATATTGATAGCAAAATACTTAACCGCTAACTTTCACCGACAGAGTATCGGGTCAATAGGAATATAGTGGTCACAAGTTCGAATCCACATGGAGTAAAGTCTAAATACCAAAGCTGACTTAGAACTTAGTTCAGATCAAAATAATGGTGGAAGGTATTATACTAATGCAAAAATAAAGATTAAACTACCGGTCTTACTTCTAAGTATTAAAAGGTATAGCCGAACTATGATCCCACGAGCTACTTTTACCCCTTAGGAAGGACTCGACAGGGAGTGTGTCTTAACCGACCTACCTATCCAATGTAGTTTAACGACATCCACGGGTGCCAACTCCTAATTCTAGTGATTAGATTGAACAACTCGATCTCACCACCCTATGTGAAGGTAACCGACTCTCCCTTTAAAAAACCGATTATCCTAACACGATTAAGTTCTAGAGTTGCTCGAACAACGATGACAAACCTCTGTATTGGAAACGGTCCTAACAACTAGGCCGAATCTACGCAACGATCCTAAAACCCTTTATCCCACATCTCACCGCAAAATGCATCTATAAGTTTGATGTGTGTGACAGTGAACTAGGTGATCAATGTAATTCAAAGATGTTATAATCAGTTTTAGGACGTGGATTAATTGTTAAAACATTAAATTACGCACTACACAACTCCCAATCCCATCCCCCTTAGGGTTTTCGCTCGCTTTCACATAATTCGAATACACATGCAATTAGTGTTGAAATAGTGTCCTAAACCCAATCGGGTTGGACCGGATCCGACCGGGTCGGATCATTTCTACTATTTCTTTATGTTTATACATATATAAAATGGCTTTTCTGTTGTCATATATATGTTTTTTTAAAGAACCAATTATGAATTGTTATATGATAACGTCCTTAGTATTAAACTGTGATAGAGAAACCATGATAGGCGATTATGGTTGATGAGATCTCTAATCACTTTAATAAGTTTGATACTTAAATGTCTCTAGGCTGATGTACTATTAAACAGAGCATTGATAGTATAAACAGACTAGCACGTATTAGATGTCTTCTGTCATTAAGGGCATGGATAGATCTCGTCTATCGAAGTGTAGACACACTTGACCGTATGCGTGGGCGTGTATTAGAGAATGCGACGTTAGATCGCCCACTTACACGGATAAGTGTCACACTATGTGGCGGTTGTGTAATTATCCTTAAGACCGGAGTCTTCATGGCATCACGGTGTGGATTGTCATGCTTTGACACTATTGAGGTTTCACCTAGCCACGGGGTGATCATGCGGTAGTGATTGGGTATGATATTGAAGCATGCGGAGTATACATGATTGGTCGTCTGGGAATCGCGTATCCTGTGATTGGGATCGAATATCCGAAATGGCCTTCTTATAAGGAATGTCTAAGTCTCGTGAATCTTTGCAAAGTGGGAGTAAACGAGTTACTTCGAGAGAGCATGATATCCAGATTATAAGATTCGGTCATTAATGTTTGACACTCGACGTACGACCGTATGGATATTATTACAAATGATAGGATTGTAAGTTACACGGTAATCTGTTTCACATGAAAGGTGGTAGTCATTGCATTTGACTCTTCCGATGATTGGGGTCACGGTGTGTTGCTGCAGACGCTATCCCGTGATCGTTAGGCATGAAGGAATTTTAAGTAATTTGCACTTTGTGTCTACGGCCAACATATTCGGAAGCCTATCGGGTCACACACATAAGAACATCTAGCCGGATTAAAATATGGTTATAGATGATAGCCAAATAAGGAAAGTTTTATCTCACGACTATAAAGGTTATAGTGGTAAATTAATATGGTGGTATTTATTTATTATGAATAAATATAATACAAGATATTAATTATGTTGATTAATTAAATGTATGTATTTAGATACATATGTCGAAAATATATATGTATATTGATACACATGTATTTTGCAAATTAATTAATCATAGTATTATATTATATTAATTGATTAAACATATATATATTTGATATGTATGTTAGGCGCCACTTTCCAAGTACATTAGATGTATTTGGATTGTGCAAGTTGATTGATAAAATAAATAAGATTACCATATATTAATATTGGATATTAATGACTATAGATTTGCACACATGTGTAAATTGATTTATGGTAATAAGATAAATATAATCAATATTAGATATTGGCAATATTTAGATTTTATTTAATATGAGATATTGTAATAAATGAGATAAATCAATCTAGGAGATATTCCTTATTTTATTGGGAAAATGTTTTCTTCTCCTCTACTCTACTAGGGGGCGCCCCAACCACTATAAATAGGAGGTGGGTGTCAAGCTCTTTTGTACATCACAATTCCAAGAACTAATAGTTCTTGTGTAAAATAGAGAGCATCCTATGAGAGTTGGAGAGAGGGAAAAGGGCAGGTCTAGCAACCGGAGTTTTCCAATAGCAATCCATGATGGGATTCCGCGGGTCGTTCGTGTGGACTAGCGGTGAGAGGCCGAACACTTGGGCGGCTCTCTATGCGAACTACTCTCCTAGACGGTCAAAGCGTCGATCTTATTGATCAATCAAGGTAACCACCGTCTACTACTTGTTTGTTTATTGCTTAAACGAAGTCGATCTTGGGTAAAAGGAAATCAAAATTTTGAATTCCGCTGCGTTCCCGCGTAGATTTCCCAACAATTAGCTACTCATGATTATGCTGATAAACGAAATAAGAATTGAAATCATGCTAGAAAGAATAAAATAAGATAAATTCATTACCATATAAATTGCTGAAAATCTGATCCAGAAAAGTACGAAGAAATAATTCACCAAAAGTCGAATCTTTGGAACTTGAAACGTAGATCTAAGCTATAAAAAGTATGTAGAATCAAAGGATGTTGTCTAGAGAATCAAAGGATCAAAGGATGATCAACCTACACAAAAACCACACCAAAATCGCCCTAATATGTCTAAAGTCGGCAGAATATCTAAAAGTGCTGAATGAGCTGCGTATTTATAGTGTAGGGTTGAAATCTGCTGCTGTCGGGGCCGGACGAGCGTTTGAGTCATAGTGAACGCTCGTCTGCCTGTAAATCGGATGATGATTAGGGTTTATTCTTCAGTGAACCAGCGTTTGGCTCCTCCTAAACGCTAGTTCATGGATCATGCCTTGAGGATCAAACGCCTGTCTGGATTGTCTGAACGCCCGTTTGAACTATATGAGCTTTCTTGATTCGGGCTGAACCCACCCAAACGCCAGTTTGGGGGTAATTTGAACTCTCGTCCGTCTGAAAATCTAACTTTCAATATCAAATGCCATCTCGGGTAAACGCTCGTTTAAATTGGTCAAACGCCAGTTTGGGTAGAGCAAACGCCAGTTTTCCTTGATTTCACTCCAAAATTGATTTTCCTTCACTTTCATGCTACCTTCGTGCCACGACCATGTTTCTCAATCCAAAACATTGACTTCCGGGTCCTCGAGTCACCTAAGTCCTGCAATAACATGTACGAAAAAACACCACGCGTAATTCCGCAAGACAAAAGCGCTCGGAAAAGAGTTAAATATCGTTAAAAAAAGGAGTTTACTATCGATGTGACAGTTTAACTCCCCATGCGTATAACTCTCGATATTACTCTTAAACAGGTCTAGAACTACCCAAAACATGCCAATAAAGTGATAAACGGGGGTTAAACTGCACACCAAAGTACAGTAAAGTTGACTCCCATCAACCACCCCACACTTAGCCTTTGCTCATCCTCGAGTAAATTAGGCGCTTTAAAACAGACCAAGGGGTCAACTTTATGAAACATGCATAGTACTCACGACATCAAGGTAAAAGTAAAGTAGGCACTGAATGTGAGCCACTTGACTCTATCTTGTCATGAAAACGAAGTGTGTGTGTGATAAAAAAGGGCTACACTCAAAATGATTACCGGCTTTGAATGCCGGCCAAAACAGGATTGTTGATGGATTTGGGTTAGTGAAATGAAAAGAGGTGATCAATAGGTGTTTGTGGGACTTGAAATCGCTCTGATCGGGTAAAAAACGAAGAATATAGGGGAAAAGGGGTGTGAGTTTTCGGTTTTTTCGAATTATGGAGGGTTTGGAATGATGAATAGCCGGGGGGTATTAATAGAAGGCAGGCAAACGAGCGTTTGCCATAAACCGAACGTTCGTTTGCCTGGGTGAGGATGAACTGGACGAGCGTTTGCAGTAACCCAAACGCTCGTTTGGATTATCTCGAAATACATACAGAGAGTGGGACTTTTCGACGAACGTGCGTTGGCATAGGGCAAACGCCCGTTTGTGGCCATATTTGGACAAAATTCAGATTTTTTATCCCGATTCGATTCTTACCTCCGTTCTAACACTTTTATTATCAAGAATACTCAGAAAACTCAGAAAATGGAGGGTTGCCTCCCACCAAGCGCTGTTGTTTTACGTCGTTGGCTCGATAGACTCATAAAAGATCAATTAAGGTTCGAGATCAGTTAAATGCACAAATTCGAGAGCCTCATCGAAAGGTAACTTCTCATACTTCTTCAAACGAAGGTCGTTCGTGATGAACGTCCCGTGCTTTGGATAAGTCACCTCGATGGCCCCCGAATCAAAAACTCTCAAAACCTTATAAGTTCCCGACCACCTCGATTTAAGCTTGCCTTGAAATAAGTGAAGGCGAGTATTATATAGAAGAACCTCAGCACCTATGTTGAAAACACGAGGTTTAATCAACTTGTCGTGAAGCATCTTGGTCTTCTCATTATATTTCGCCGAACAATCATAAGCTTGAAGGCGAAACTCATCTAGTTCGTTTAACTGGGCCATCCTCCTCTCACCGATTAACGCGTCATCCATATTCAGATTTTTAATCATCCAATAGGCCTTATGTTCTACCTCTACGGGAAGATGGCAAGCCTTGCCAAAGACAAGCATATAGGGTGACATACCTATGGGTGTCTTGAACGCAGTTCGGTGTGCCCAAAGCGCATCATCTAACTTCTTGGACCAATCCCTAAGATTTGAATTAACAGTCTTCTCAAGGATTTTCTTAATCCCTCTATTGGTTACCTCAACCTGTCCACTAGTCTGGGGATGATAGGCGGTGCCTAACTTGTGAGTCATCCCATACTTCATTAGCAGCTTATCAAACTCTCTGTTTGCAAAGTGACTGCCATTGTCACTGATTATCGATCGAGGTACACCAAAGCGGGACATAATATGTTTCTTAAGAAATCTGATGACTACATGTTTGTCATTAGTGGGCGAAGCAATTGCCTCAACCCACTTCGACACGTAATCACAGGCAACAAGAATGTACTTATTCCTGAAAGAAGACGGATATGGTCCCATGAAGTCTATTCCCCATATATCAAAAACTTCACACACTATTATCGGTTTCTGGGGCGTCTCATTTCTCTTTGATATCCGTCCTGAGCGTTGATAGGCATCACACGTCTTTACATACGCATGTGCATCTTTGAAGATAGTGGGCCAATAGAACCCACTTTGTAACATCTTCAACGTTGTTATCTCACCCGAGAAGTGGCCACCGACCTCTTTATCATGGCAGAACGAGAGAACACTCACTACCTCTCCATCATCGACACATCTCCTCATGATCCCATCCGTACATAACCTAAAAAGTAGGGGATCCTCCCACACATAACGGTTAACCTCACTATAGAATTTCTTTTTCTGGTTCTCATCAAACTCGGGATCTACGAACCCACACTCATGGTAATTGACAAATGTTGCATACCACGGGTTCCCTTTCTTCCCTCTCTGTATAAAATTCCCTCGCTTAACCGGGAGCATGATATCCACTACGAACAACTGCTCATCCCGAAAGAGATCATCTATCTCAACCTTAGTAAAGCATCTCTCATCACCCGGTTCTATCCTACTCAGGTGGTCAGCTACCACATTCTCACACCCCTTCCTATTCTTGATCTCGACATCGAATTCTTGAAGGAGCAAGATCCACCTCAACAAGCGTGGTTTTGCGTCCTTCTTAGCAAATATATATTGCAACGCAGCATGGTCTGTATGAACTATGACTTTCGACCCAACTAAGTACGACCGGAACTTATCGAAAGCAAAGACGATGGCTAGAAGTTCCTTCTCAGTGGTAGCGTACTTTTGTTGAGCCGGATTCAGGGTATGACTAGCATAGTAGATAGGTCGAAACAGCTTATCGACCTTCTGACCTAGGACAACTCCTACAGCATAGTCACTAGCATCACACATGACTTCAAACTCCTTGGACCAATCAGGTGCCACTAAGATAGGAGCTGAAGTAAGAAGTTTCTTGAGAGTTCTGAAAGCATCTAGGCATGCCACATCAAAAACACCGGGTGCTCCCTTCATCAACTGAAGGGTCAGAGGCCTAGCAATTTGGGAAAAAACCGGGATGAACCTATGATAAAAATATGCATGACCCAAGAATGACCTCAGGGTCTTCAGATTTGTGGGCATAGGGAGCTTAGCTATTGCCTCTATCTTAGCTCTATCAACCTCTATTCCCTTCCCCGACACTTTATGGCCTAACACAATTCCCTCAGTGACCATGAAATGACACTTCTCCCAATTTAGAACTAGGTTTGTCTCTTCACAACGCTCAAGCACCTTATCAATGTTAGACAAACACTCATCAAAAGTGTTACCAAAAACACTAAAGTCATCCATAAAGACTTCCATAAAACGTTCTATCATATCAGCAAAAATGGCGACCATGCATCGCTGGAATGTCGCGGGTGCATTACACAACCCGAACGGCATTCTATTGCATGACAAGGTGCCATAAGGTCGCGTGAAGGTCGTTTTATCCTGGTCATGTACATCGATGTGGATTTGATAGTATCCACCAAAACCATCTAGAAAGCAGTAAAACGCATGACCACTTAGACGCTCTAGCATTTGATCAATAAAAGGGAGTGGGAAATGATCTTTCCGAGTTTTATCATTTAGCATGCGAAAATCAATACACACCCTATGGCTAGTAACTAAGCGAGTAGGAATGGGCTCACCATTATCATTCAGCTCAACAGTGATGCCTCATTTCTTGGGCACAACTTGCGTGGGGCTCACCCACTCACTATCGGATATCGCGTAGATTATCCATAGCTCCAGCATCTTTACCACATCTTTCCTCACCATTTCTTGCAAATGCGGGTTCAGCCGTCTCTGAAACTGCCGGACCGGCTTGGCACCCTCTTCGAGGATTATTTTGTGCTTGCAGATATCAGCACTAATCCCTTTGATATCAACCATCTTCCATCCAAAGGCCTTTTTGTGTTTCTTTAAAACGTGAATCAATTTAGCTTCCTGCAAAACGGTTAGTGCAGACGAAATAATAAGAGGAAGTAATTCATTAGGTTCTAAAAATACGTCATTTAAATGCTCAGGAAGTGGCTTCAACTCAAGATCAGTCGGTGGTTCCTCGATTGATGGCTTTGGCAGCTTGCCAATCAAACCGAGCTCTAACTTATTGTTCCAGTCCGCGTCGACATAGGCAGTCGACTCCAAATGATATACCTGAATTCTCATTCTCGGGTCATCATCTTCCACGGTGCTTGACTTCATCAAGCATTCCTCCAGCGGCTCTTGGTATCCCTGCAGGTTAGTGTGCTCCAAAATACAAGGATATATAGCATCAACAGAAAAACAATCGCTTTTTTCATCCTCAGGATGTTTCATTGCATTATAAATATTAATGGACACACTCTCTTTCCGCTTTCTCTGCCCATAGTTATTTCTTCTTATCACTTGGCCCAACCACTTTACCACTGCGTGTGAACACAACATTCACACCCCTCGGGTTTCTCTCAGTATTACTCGGAAGCCCACCACTCAGATTTGTCTTTAGAGTGTCAGTTATTTGCCCTACTTGGGTCTCCAAGTTCCGAATGGCAGAATTAGTGGCTACTTTTTGTTCCACAACATTTTTGTTCAACTCAGAAACAGTCCTATCCAGTCTTTCCAGGAGTATCTCAGCTGACGTCTTCTGAGCACCAGAATTGTTCAATTGTTGATTGTTTTGATTGCTCTGGTGGAGATGGGCATTCGGATGCTGATAGGTGCCAGAATTATTATTTCTGGGCAGCTGGCTTGCTTGCTGATTATTATTGTGCTGCTGGCCCTGATTTTGATTCCATCCTTGATTTTGACCCCAATTTTGCCCTTGCTGTTGCTGTTGGCCTTGTGATGGAGATTGCTGATTCTGGTTATTCTGGTAGTTTCCTTGGTTCTGATTCTAGGGGTTTTGGTTCCAAGGTCGGTTGTATGAGCTTTGGTTTTGTCTAAAACCTTGGCCTTGATTATTGTTGCGATTCGAGTTTTGATTCTGCCCCTGATTCCAACCTTGACCTTGCTAACTCTGATTCCACTGTCCCCTACTACCTTGTCCAACATAGCTCACATCATATTGCTGTGAATCATCACCCATACTATACTCCATTGGCGGCCCTTGCTGATTTTCAAAATTCTGATTCCACTGTTGCTGACCATAACCTGCTGATTTGTACTCATCTACCCCATTGCATACACATTCATCTTCTGCTGGTCATTCAGATTCCCAAACTATTGTTGTGCTTGGTTAGGTACCAACTGCTGTGGGTAAGTGAACTTTTTCGATGATGTACACTCCAATGCTGAGTGTCCACCCCCACAAAGTTGGCATTGATGTGCCTTCTTTCTCTCCAACTCCATTTGGTCTATCTTCAGTACCATTTCTTGCATCTTGTCATGCATGGCAGACTCTCTATCAAGTTCTTCTTTCATGGACTTCACACTTTCATTGGGGCTTTCTTCTTCTTTCTACTAGACCCCCATTGTCCTTCTCCGTCTGCCGCATTCTCAATCTGTCTCATAGCTTGTTCTGGCGGCAGATTCATAATATCTCCGCCACTTGCGGCGTTCAGCTTGTTCTGGTCCACTGGCTCTAAGGCCCTGAATAGTATAATCACTTGCTCAACAGTGGAAAAACCGTGTGGAGGGCATCTCTTCAGTAGACCCCTAAATCTCTCATATGTCTCCTTTAGTGTCTCTCCCTCGAGACCATCAACGAAGAGATTTCTTCTTTCAAATCTAAAATCTTAGCCGGAGGAAAGTACTTCCTCAGAAACACTCTAACTACTTCCGCTCATGTATGCAACGAATCATTAGGTAATGAATCATACCAATCCTTAGCGGCTCCTCTAAGTGCCAACGGGAAAACTATCAGCTTTATCGCCTCGTCACTTACCCCATTGTATTTCATTGTCCCACAAATCTGAAGAAAGTGATCCAAAAAGCTATTCGGGTTCTCAGTTGACTTCCCGTGGAACAAGGCGTGTTCCCTCAACATGTTCAATATGTTTTACTTTATGTCCAAGTTGTTGGCATTGATGAGCAAGTGATTATACCAAGAAAACAAAAGAACCTCGGGAAACAGCAAACAGAGGTTCTCTGTTGGTTCGGACTAGCAAACAGAGGTTCTTTGGAGCTTCGGGTCATTCACTGTAAAATAGGAAACAACAAGAAAACAAAATAAAAATGACCTAAGCCCAAGCTTTCGGTCAACTTAAAAGATATTAAACGTTACTCCCCGGCAACGGCGCCAAAATTCTTGATAGCAAAATACTTAACCGCTAACTTTCACCAACAGAGTATCGGGTCAATAGGGGTATAGTGGTCACAAGGTCGAATCCACATGGAGTAAAGTCTAAATACCAAAGCTGACTTAGAACTTAGTTCAGATCAAAATAATGGTGGAAGGTATTATACTAATGCAAAAATAAAGATTAAACTACTGGTTTTACTTCTAAGTATTAAAAGGTATAGCCAAACTATGATCCCACGAGCTGCTTTTACCTCTTAGGAAGGACTCGACAGGGAGTGTGTCTTAACCGACCTACCTATCCAATGTAGTTTAACGACATCCACGGGTGCCAACTCCTAATTCTAGTGATTAAACTGAACAACTCGATCTAACCACCCTATGTGAAGGTAACCGACTCTCCCTTTAGAAAACCGATTATCCTAACATGATTAAGTTCTAGAGTTGCTTGAACAACGATGACAAACCTCTGTATTGGAAACGGTCCTAACAACTAGGCCGAATCTACACAACGATCCCAAACCCCTTTATCCCACATCTCACCGCAAAATGCATCTATAAGTTTGATGTGTGTGACAGTGAACTAGGTGATCAATCTAATTCAAAGATGTTATAATCAGTTTTAGGACGTGGATTAATCGTTAAAACATTAAATTACGCACTACACAACTCCCAATCCCACCCCCTTAGGGTTTTCGCTCGTTTTCACATAATTTGACTACACATGCAATTAGCTACTCATGATTATGCTGATAAACGAAATAAGAATTGAAATCATGCTAGAAAGAATAAAATAAATTAAATTCATTACCATATAAATTGCTGAAAATCTGATCCAGAAAAGTACGAAGAAATAATTCACCAAAAGTTGAATCTTTGGAACTTGAAACGTAGATCTATGCTATAAAAAGTATGTAGAATCAAAGGATGTTGTCTAGAGAATCAAAGGATCAAAAGATGATCAACCTACACTAAAACCGCACCAAAATCGCCCTAAATATGTCTAAAGTCGGCAGAATATCTAAAAGTGCTGAATGAGCTGCGTATTTATAGTGTAGGGTTGAAATATGCTGCTGTCGGGGCCGGACGAGCGTTTGAGTCATAGTGAACGCTCGTCTGCCTGGAAATCGGATGATGATTAGGGTTTATTCTTCAGTGAACCAGCATTTGGCTCCTCCTAAACGCTAGTTCATAGATCATGCCTTGAGGATCAAACGCCTGTCTGGATTGTCTGAACGCCCGTTTGATCTATATGAGCTTTCTTGATTCAGGCTGAACCCACCCAAACACCAGTTTGGGGGTAATTTGAACTCTCGTCCGTCTAAAAATCTAACTTTCAGTATCAAATGCCATCTTGGGTAAACGCTCGTTTGAATCGGTCAAACGCCATTTTGGGTAGAGAAAACGCCAGTTTGGGTAGAGCAAATGCCAGTTTGCCTTGATTTCACTCCAAAATTGATTTTCCTTCACTTTCATGCTACCTTCATGCCACGACCATGTTTCTCAATCCAAAACATTGCCTTCCGGGTCCTCGAGTCAGCTAAGTCCTGCAATAACATGTACGAACAAACACCACGCGTAATTATGCAAGACAAAAGCGCTCGGAAAAGAGTTAAATATCTTTTAAAAAATGGAGTTTACTATCGATGTGACAGTTTAACTCCCCGTGCGTATAACTCTCGATATTACTCTCAAAAAAGGTCTAGAACTACCCAAAACATGCCAATAAAGTGATAAACGGGGGTTAAACTGCACACCAAAGTACAGTAAAGTTGACTCCCATCACAAATCCATACACAACTGAAAATTGCTCTGCTGAACTGGTTTAGTGAACATGTCGGAAGAGTTTTCCTAGGTGCTGATCTTCTTCACTACAACCCTCTTCTCATTTCTCTGAAATTGATACCTCAAATCAATATGCTTGGTGCTCTCATGATGAACCTGATCCTTAGCTAGACAAATTTCTGTCAAACTGTCACAATAAATCTCTGCTTGATCCTGATGTAGCCCTAAATCATTGACTAGTCCCTTCAACCAGATACCCTCCTTGGCTGCTTCAGTAAGAGCCATATATTCTGCCTCAGTATTTTATAAAACCACTGTTGCCTGAAGAGTTACTTTCCTGCTGACAACTGAATTCCCTAAAGTGAAAACATAACCAGTCATTGATTTCCTACTGTCCACATCACCTGCATATTCAGCACCACAGTACCCTGTGATCAGACCTTGAGTATCACCTCCATAAATGAGTCCAATATCAGCTGTACCCTAAAGTACCTGAACATTCTTTTCACAGCTTTCCATTGTTACTTTCCAGGTTGAGCCATGAACCTGCTGACAACAATGACTGCTTGAGCCAGATCAGGCCTAGTGCACACCCTGACATACATCAGACTACCAACTGCACTAGCATAGGGAATTTTTGACATATACTCCTTATCCTCTGTTGATTTTGAAGCATAAACATACAAATGAATATTAGATGCCATATGAGTATATGTTGGCTTTGCAGCTGTCATGCCAAATCTGACCAATATCTTTTGTATGTAGCCCTGCTGAGACAATAATAACTTCTTCTGACTCTCATCTCTCTAGATTTCCATCCCCAAAATCTTTTTGGCTGCACCCAAATCTTTTATTTCAAACTCAGCATTGAGAAGGTTCTTCAGATTTTGATCATCAGACTTCTTTGCAGCAGCTATCAACATATCATCCACATACAGGGCAAGATAGATATGTGATCCATCTTTCAGCTGACTGTGATATACACAACAATCATATGGACACCTGTTATAACCCAGCTGGATCATATAACTGTCAAACCTTTTATACCAATGTCTAGAAGCCTACTTCAGTCCATACAAGGACGTCTCAACTTGCACACAAAACATTCCTTGCTAGAAACTTGAAATCCCTCTGGCGGAGTCATGTATATCTCATTATCTACCTCACCATGTAGAAAAGTTGTCTTCACATCTAACTGCTCAAGTTCTACATCCTGTTGTGCCACCATTTTTAGTAACACTCTGATTGAAGTGTGTCTGAACACTGGTGATAATATCTCATTAAACATGCCTTATACTTGACTGAACCCTCTTGCAAGTTGCAACCAAACATGCCTTATACTTGACCCCTTCCGCCTCATCCATTCCTTCATTCTTTTTGTAGATCCACATGCAAGTAACAACTCTCCTATCAACTGGATGTTTAACTAGATCCCAAGTGTGATTCTTCAATAATGACTTCCTTTCATCTCTCCTGGCAACAAGCCATTGAGATGCTTCAGAACATGTCACTGCTTCCCTATAAGTAGAAGGTTCAAAACCATCAACTTCTTCTGCAACTTGAAGTGCATATCCAACCATATCATCAAAACCATACCTCTAGGGAGGTATCCTAACAAGTGATCTTCTACACCTGCTGACAGCTATACTCTGCTGACCAATGTTTGATGCTCAACTGACTGGCTTAGATCAGACTCTGTTCAGTAACCTGATCAGATAAGTGTTGACTTGGATCAGCTGATTGTTGCATCTCAGCTGACTCCACTTGAAGCTCCACCTGTTTCTCAGCCCTCTCAGATTCAGCACTAGTTTCAGATTCAGCAGACCTCCTCACTGATGATCTGATCATAGAATTTTCCTCAAAGACCACATCTCTACTGAGTATGACCCTGGACTCTGCTGATGACCAAATTCTATAACCTTTCACCCCATCACCATACCTCACAAACACTCCTTTCTTGGCCCTTGGTTCCATCTTCCCTTCACTCACATGATAGTAGATTGTGCTTCCAAAAACCCTTAGAACTGAGTGGTCAGCAAGCTTGCATGACCACATCTCAAATGGTGTCTTGAGATCGATCCCAGTGTGAGGACTCCTGTTGATTAAGTAGCATGCTGTAGTTATAGCCTCTGCCTAAAATCTCCTTGATAAACCAGCATTAGAGAGCATACATCTTGCCCTCTCTAGAAGAGTTTGATTCATCCTGTCAGGTACCATTCCGCTGAGGTGTATTCCTGACTGTATGATGTCTGACAATACCCTCATTCTTACATAATGTATCAAACTCTGACCAACAAAATTCCAGACCATTATATATTATGAGCCTTTTTATTTTCTTGCCTGTCTGATTTTCCACTAGAGCCTTCCACTGGTTGAAACTGTTGAAGGCCTCACTTTTGTGTTTCATCATCACCACCCAAGTCATTCTTGAATAGTCATCTATGAATGACACAAAATATCTGTGACCACCCAATGATTCCACCTTTGATGGAACCCATCAATCAAAATGGATATAATCAAGTGATGCCTTTGTACTGTGTATGCCTGCTGGGAACTTGCTTCTATATAGCTTCCCAAATACACAGTGCTCACAAAAGTCCAGATTCTTGACCTTATATCCCCCAAGAAAACCTGCTGAAGAAAGGACTTGCATTCCTCTTTCACCCATGTGACCAAGTCTAATGTGCCACAACTGAGTCTGCTATGACTGAGGAACTGCTGAAGATGCCACAGTAGCAGAGCCAGATACAATAGAGCCTTATAATATGTACAAGGTTCCCCTCTTGATACCCTTGAGGACCACAACTGAATCTTTGTAGACATTCAGCTCTCCACCTTCTCTCTTGAAATTGAACCCCTTGCTGTCCAGTAGACTATGAGATACCAAATTCTTGGTCATCTGTGGAACATGTCTTACATCTTTCAGTGTGCAGAATCTACCATCCTTTGTCCTCAACTTGACTGAGCCAATTCCCACTATCTTGCAGACCTTGATGTTTGACGTAGAAATATGACCACCATCTATCTGTTCATAAGTAGAAAACCACTCCTTGTGTCGATAGATATGATAGGATGCTCCAGAATCTAGGATCCAAACATCAACATGATGTGGTAAATCCCCAGCAACTAGAACCAGATCCTCATTAGAATGCTCAGCAGCCACAACTGCTGTGCCAGAATTGCTCTCTCGCTGTATTTTCTTCTTTGGACAATTGGACTTCCAATGCCCCTGCTCTTTATAGTAATTACATACATCTGTGGCTTTAGGACCTGTGGATTTTTTCTTCTTAGACTGTTGTCCATATCCTTTCCCACTGCTGCTGACTACTAGTCCAAAGAAATGATTGCTTGTCCTCGCCGCCTTGTGTCTCAGCTCCCTGGCATGCAAGGCTGCCCTCACATCCTCTAAAGCCACTGTATCCTTTCCAACTATGAAGGACTGTACAAAATTTTCATATGAACATGGTAATGACACCAACAGAATTAGGGCTGCACCTTCATCTTCAATCTTAACATCAATATTCCTAAGATCAATAAATATTGTGTTCAGCTGATCAAGATGTTCCCTCAACAGACCTCCTTCATGCATCCTCAGACTAAATAGCCTCTGCTTCAGTAGCAACTTGTTGGTTAATGACTTAGTCATATACAGGCTTTCAAGCTTTGCCCACAACTTGGCAGCTGCGTCTTCCTCAGGAACTTCAGTGATAACATCATCAGATAAGCACAACATGATGGTTGAATGTGCTTTCTCTTCCAGACTGTCATAATCTGCTGAATTGGCATCTCCTTTACTTGATAAAAGAGTCCATAATCCTTGTTGTTTTAACAAGGCCCACATCTTGATTTGCCACAGACTAAAAATGTTTCTTCCTATAAATTTATCGATTTTTATGTTAACTGCATACATATTTCTTGCCAAAGAACAAAACTTTTATCACAGAAGCCTAGCACCGGTGAGGGTCTTGGTAAAGATAAAATTCGTTCGTACAAATGATTCCCAGAAACAGACGCACTGATACCAGTTTGTTATAACAAGATAGGGAATACAGATACAAGATAGATAATTAACAGATGCAATCTAACAGTAATGATCAATATAGAAACAAGAAGAACACAATGTTAGATATTTTCTTCATAAATATTTTTTTTGTAATCGCTTGCATATGAGTTGCAGAACGAAATAATGTTATCGCAACAAAACGGGGTTCGACCAATATATGCATCAGTTCATGAAGGGATGTGCATTTTCGAATCCATGCTCCCTTTCAGATTCTGAATTTTGAACTGATGCACCTCTGCATGTGAATGGTGATAACCCTTACCCTTTCGTGTAGGAACACTTCAGTTCGAATTGGGCTTCCTTCAGCCTATAAAAGGGCATAGTTTGCATACGAATTTTACACAAGTCTTACAGCATCTTCAGAACCAAATTCTGGAGTGTCCTCGGGTTTGATTCAAACAAGTCACTGTTTGAATCAAACACCTCCATTGTATCCTGAGAGAGATTTTCGATTGATCCCTAAGTGACAATTGAGTGGGTCGAAACATCTCTTAACAGACAACGTTATTAACGTGCCTTGGAGTTTCTACTTCTCTGTCAAATCCTAAGTACTACATTTAATCCAACACACAAGATTTAACGTCTTTTCTGGCGTTGTGCCGACAACTCCACGGATAGAAAAGAGATAGTTTATTATGCACAGAATTTCAGACGGATTACACACACTTTACAATGATCAATACAGTCGGTATTTATAGGCACAGATCCCTAAACCCTAACCGCCAAGAATCTTTGTCGGATTTCCATAAATGGCACAGATGTTGGGTCCCTCTGCTGACCCAACTCAACTGACCATTGCCCAGACGTAGAACTCAGCTGCACCCAAAACCTTAGCCGACTCTCAGCCGGCTGCTGACACCAGAAGAACCTCAGCAGACTTCCCAGCCGACTTTCACAGGCTTGGATACACTTATCAGCTGACCATCATTCAGCTGGCTTTCACAAATTATTTCTACCAGATGTAGAGTTTAAGTCACTTTACTGACATATAATGTAACGCTTATAAACTCAAGCCTAACGATTATGCTATTTGAGTTATAATGAATTCAATAATTAATTAGAATCATCGCTTCCGTTTGAATTAAAATGATTAATCAAAATTATTAAATTCTCAACCTTATATCATGGGAATGTTTCTTCTCATTTTCAACTTGAGAAATTACGTATAATAATCGAAATGATTATTATTATTATAGTAATAGTAATAATAATAATAATAATAATAATAATAATAATAATTCATAAGAAATGAAGGCAAAAGTCCAATTGACTTGCTAATGCCGTGTCTTCTGAGAGGTTTATTAGGGAAATTATTGGTGGGTCTCTTCATGAGGAGACTCAAGAAGACTTTGATGTACATCATATATACATAGCACATTTTTATCAATATTAAGTTTTTTTTTTTGTTTTTTTTTTGTTTTATTTTATCAATATTAAGTAGATACGTGATATAAATGCATTTTATTTTAGCATGATTTTTTATTTTTTTTATTTTTGGCCACACACAATCTCCACTACTATTCCGTGGAAGCAAGTCTTCTTCTCCCGGGCCCACAACTATTCCGTGGTGCTAAAACAATCTACGTACAATTACTAACGAATCCCGAAATAAAAGCCACCGTAGGCAATTTTGTTACGGTTCAAGGATTTTATGTAGTTTGTGGTATATGATCATGGGCGGCTCTACCTTATAAGTTGGGGATGCGGCCGACCCCTAAAATAAGAATATTATGTATAAATAGTAGATAATTTTTTTTTATAAACACATATATATGTGAAATTGACCATCTTATTTTTATGTATTGATTCCATATTTTTATCTAGTGCCTCATAATTATATGTATAGAATTAAATATCCAAATATATGTGTGATACTTTAAAAAGATTAATAAAATTTTTGATTTATATCAAAATTCCTATTTACCTTTGTATATGATACTACATTTTATACACTGATTTTAAGTAAGAGTTACGATTTAACTATAGCATTTTATGTACAACGCGTGTAAAAAAAAGTCTTTTATATCGTCGTCGTATTATAGTATATAATGTAACGCTTATAAACTTGAGCCTAATGATGCTATTTGAGTTATAATGGATTCAATAACAAATTAAAATCATAAAAATTATCAAAAATCAACGTTATATCTTTGGAATGTTTCTTCTCTTTTTCAACTTGCGAAATTATGTATAATAATCGAAATGATTATTATTATTATAATAAATTCCATAAAAATATAAATCCACCAATATTCCATAAGAAATGAAGGCGTATGAAAAGTCCAATTGAGATATTTATTAGGGAAATTATTGGTGGGTCTCCTCATGAGGAGACTCAAGAACGTCCTTTCCATGGAAGTTTTAAAGCATCATTAATCAATGGCCTTATCGTTTACTATATAAGTATCTTTCGGAGTTATAGTAAGGGTCATATCAAATAATTCATGATTTAAGATAGATAAATTTGGAAATCAGGTTTATTCTCTGACATTTTTTATTTATTTAAAGACCAACTATTTTTGACATTATTTTCAGTTAGCCCGTGGAAATATTTATTTATGGGGTTCTTCCGTAGAAATTTCTATGTTCTCAAAATACTAAATTCATTACTAGCAAAACTTAGACTTGAAAAATAATAAAGAAAAATAAGATCAGTGGAAAAAAAATGGACGGTAGGGACAAATCCACTATTCACTACTCCAAATTCACCTCCGACACCCCCTTAATTTTAACAATGATAAAAATAGAAATTACCTAACATAAATCATAAATGGAAAACCGGTTCCTATTGGGACACATAGGACACATATTGTAATAGGCTATCCCGACCCCAGGGTCCACTCATGAGGTCTAATAAGGATGTTCCGCGATCCACCGCCAAGACTTAAAACTCCAAAAGAAAACACTGAGGGAACGAATACTTTATTCAAACGTCACCAAAACGAAAGAAGACAACATCATTTAATTTTTATTACATTGAAACAACTCAAAATTCAAAGAAACTAATACCGAAACTTGACAACTAAGCTGTCATGTCACCATTGAACTCTTCATCAACTCCCTCTCCCAGCACAGCCTCCAAGATTACCCCGCTTACCTCACTACTCTGGTGTCCTTCTTCCATACCTAAGAAAGAGGTTTCACAAATGTGTGAGCTAAAAATAGCCAGTGAGTTCCGGTGTGTGCCTGTGAATCTTTATACACAAAAATAATAGTTACAAAACCGTTAAAATGTTACAATGGAAGGCTTTTCCTTACCCTGCATGTAATAGTAGTTAGTACATAATAGTAGTTAGTACATGGCAAAAATATGATACTTTGCAAAAATATAAACGTCAAGTAATTTTCTTGCATTTAAGACTATTAATTGCTTGACACCGACTTGGCTTAGTCGATGAGTCATTACCAACCGACTCCAACATGTTTCTCTACCGCACTTCACAAGTAAGCAAGCTATTGCCTGACAATTCCGGCCGATTGTCAGGGAAAGGATTCAGACTATCGCCTAGTGAACCTCCCAAAAGGCTCCAGCCAACCCCACTGCCCTCTGAACCATGACATAGCCGTCGGCCCTTGCTTTCCCGGCCATGCACATGGAACATTCGGGAAAACTTTTGGTACCATCACCCTAGGACTATCGATGAGACAGGGTCAAGAGGCCCCGAGACCGGTGACTAGACGTTCTACGGTGCAATAACCCCAACTCAACTAGTCGCTAAGAGTTTTCCATCAAGCAGAATTGGTTATCATGATGATCTTTTTATTAATTTTACGATGATCGGTATATGCCAAGACCAAACTTTATAATACTGTCATGACCATTATTATTCAAAATGAAAGTTAGTATTCCATATCATATAAAGAAACTTATTGCAAAATGTAAACGAGGTACCTATTAAAATTTACTTCCTCCTTAAAATATATTTTTGGGTTCCTTGAAGTAGTGAGGAAAAATTATTAGCACATGAAAATAATTATATAATTTTTAAAGATGATCGATTGAAATAGCTAGTGTCATAAAATAAATCAGTTCTTTTAATCGACTTATGTATCATAAGATTAAACTATTTACCAATTGGAACGAATTGCCACTTTCGGCATCAAATGTATAATTTGTTCAAAGGAAACTGAAATGGTATGGTTTCAAAAATATTTATCTAAGAATTATGCTCCACTTTTCTCAAATTCATCCATGCACCCACTTGCCACAGATTAATTCCCTATGCAGGAAAAACACGTATTTCTAAAAAAAAATAATAAAAAAACTAGATAAATAAAACGTCGTCATGTACACCCCAAAAATATATATATGAATAGATAGATGCAGACAAAACCTGGAGCATTGGTTCGTGGAGCAAAGAAAAAAGGACACAGTAAAATAAAAATGGAACTCACAGTGCTATGTTTTGATATCAACAATTACTGTGATACTCCCTTTTCAAATAAGCCAAGATCCCAACATTATACCCTCGTAACCCCTCTAAGCCTTGATAGGACGGTCTGACCACCGTCCGAAATGAGCCGTTTGGTTACTTAGTCTGTATTATCCTAACCCTGAGCTTTATTATTGGTCACATTTCCTTTGATCACCCTACGAGTGGACTTAGTCGTTGCTTAGACACACTTGTGGGGTAGGAGATGGTGCGTGCTTCGAGAGGAGTTAGTTAGTACGAGCTAATATGATGAAGGGGAGGAGCTCGAGGAATGTATTGTGAGGCTTGTGGTTCGGAAAAAAAGAGAAAATATAAATTTGAAAAAAAAAAGAGAAAAAAAGGGAAAAGAAAGAAAAGAAAACAATGAAAAAAAAAAGAAAAAAAGTTTGAATAAAGTTGGAAACAAGGTCAAAGGAGGATGTATTGAGTAGATGAAAGTATGATGTTAAAGTTGTGGTTGTTTATCAATGAGTATACGAAGAATCGAAAGAGTTTTGATGTGGTTCGGTATGTTTTCAAAGCAAGAATACATGGAATGATTAGGTTCACTCGTGTTTTTCTCTTTCTCCAGTCCCAAAAATTTCCTTTCGATTAACCCCGTCCCGAGCTTGACATTATAACCCTTCAAGTCCTACTTGACCGTATTTAGCCTCGGTTGCCTCGATTAGTGGAGATTCTAGCCCGGTATGAGCTGTGTGTAGTCATTTGGCCGGTATTCAAAGCCGGTGATCAGTTTGAGTGTAGCCCTCGGTTTATATCACACACACTTCGTTTTCATGGTAAGATAGAGTCAAGCGGTGTACATTCAGTGTCTACTTTACTTTTGCCTTGATGTCGTGAGCGCTATGCATGTGTCGTAAAGTTGATCCCATGATCTGTTTTAGAGCGCCTAATTTACTCGAGGACGAGCAAAGGCTAAGTGTGGGGTGGTTGATGGGAGTCAACTTTACTGTACTTTGGTGTGCAGTTTAACCCCCGTTTATCACCTTATTGGAATGTTTTGGGTAGATATAGACCTGTTTGAGAGTAATATCGAGATTTATATGAACGGGGAGTTAAACTATCACATCGATAGTAAACTCCGCCTTTTTAGCGATATTTGACTCATTTCCGAGCACTTTTGTCTTGCGGAATTATGCGTGGTGTTTTGTCAGTGTGTTTATTGCAGGACTTAGGTGACTCGAGGACCCGGAAGGCGATGTTTTGGACTATGAGACATGTTCGTGGCCCGAGAGTTGGATGAAAGTGGAAGAAAAGCCAAGTTTGGAGTGGAATCAAGCCAGACGGGCGTTTGGCCATACTCCAGACGGGCGTTCGCAGGAAAGCCATCCCAGACGGGCGTTTGCCCATCCCAGACGGGCGTCCACGTAATTAACACTTCATTCAAAAAATTTGATTTTTAGCTAGACGGGCGTCTAAAAGACCCTCAGACGGGCGTTTAAGTAGGTTCAGCCCGATTCAAAAAGCTCATACAACACAAACGAGCGTCCAGGGTTCCAGACGGGCGTCCAGGGTTCAACAAGCCTCTAGTCATGATTCACCAGACGGGCGTTCAGAGGAATGCGAACGCCCGTCCACTGAAGACGAAACCCTAATATCTTCATATTCTCCAGTCGGACGGGCGTCTGACATGACCTGGACGGGCGTCCGACATGACCTGGACGGGCGTCCAGGACCGACAGTAGCAGAATTTCGACCTACTCTATAAATACGCAGCTCATTCAGCCCCTACTCATGTTCTGCCGACTTTAGACTTTTCTTGAGCGATTTTGGTGCGGTTTTAGTGTAGATTAAACACCCTTTGATCCTTTGATTCCCTAGATAACATCCTTTGATTCTAAACACTTTTTTATAGCCTAGATTTACGTTTCAAGTTCCAAAGATTGTCCTTTTGGTGGATTATTTCTTAATACTTTTTCAGATCAGATTTTTCCTCAATTATATGGTAATGAATACTTTCTCTTTTATTATTTCTAGCATGATTTCAATTCTTATTTTGTTTATTAGCATAATCACGAGTAGCTAAATTTATGTGTAGTCGAATTATGTGAAAGCGAGCGAAAACCCGAAGGGGGATGAGATTGGGAGTTGTGTAGTGCGTAATATTATGTTTTAACGATTAATCCACGTCCTAAAACTTATTTTAATGTCTTTGAGTTAGATTGATCACCTAGTTCACTGTCACACACATCGAACTTATAGATGCATTTTGTGGTGAGATGTGGGATAAGGGGTTTTAGGATCGTTGCGTAGATTCGGCCTAGTTGTTAGGTCCGAACCTAATACAGAGGTTTGTCATCGTTGTTCGAGCGACTCTAGAGCTTAATCATGTTAGGTTAATCGGTTTTCTAAAGGGAGAATTAATTAACTTCACATAGGGTGGTTAGATCGAGTTGTTCAGTCTAATCGCTAGAATTAGGAGTTGGCACCCGTGGATGTCGTTAAACTACATTGGATAGGTAGGTCGGTTAAGACACGCTCCCTGTTAAGTCCTTCCATAGGGGTAAAAGTATCTCGTGGGATCATAGTTCGACTATACCCTTTAATACCTAGAAGTCAACTCGTTAGTATAATCTTTACTTTTGCACTAGTATAATACTCTCCACCATTATTTTGACCTGAACTAAGTTCTACGTCGACTTTGGTACTTAGACATTACTCCCTGTGGATTCGACCTTGAGACCACTATACTACCAATGACCCGATACTCTGTCGGTTAAGGTTAGCGGTTAGTTATTTTGCTATCATGAGTACGGAGCTGAAGTTGAAAATGTCGTCTATGTTCAAGTAAATAAAGGTGAATTGACGACGGATACCCCTAAATCAGCATCGTTTGTCGAGTCAGATTCTGTTAAGATTGTTGCTGAGGATATATCCCATGTGACCAAAGTTGCTGATGTACAAGAACATGAAGGTAGGGAGGATAATGAGGGTGCTCAAACATGATTTGAGCACCCTTCATGTTTTTGAGTACAAGGGCTGAAATTCAGTGTTTGTATCTTTGTGCCAATTGGCTGTGTGAAATTGATTATCTTGTCAAGCTGCCTTGCACTCCCTAATATCACATTGTACTACACTTACTATTTTATTGAATTTATAATGCACATAACCTGCTCTATTTTCTGTGTTTTATTGGCTTATTTTGTGATTTAAGTGCTGAACTTTTTGTCCATAAAACCTGCTGCTTTGCATTTGATCTCTAGCTGAATTACTTCATATAATCTGCATTTGAACACCTGCTGCTGTATATCTGCTACCTCCATTCTTGCTGAACCCTTGTATGAGACTTGTACCTTTAAAATGCTGCTGTAAGAGCCTTTTATCATCTGGATGGTTGAAGCTATGAGTATATACCGATCCTCTTGAATGTGCCTTATATGAGCTAGATATGTGTGCCTTGAAGTAGTCACTTGAATTATTAAGCCTTAAATGAGCTTGATATCATGCATCGACATCGATATCGATATCGACATCAAGCATCGATATCAGTGTGCCTTATATGATATTGTTACTCATATTGTGTGCCTTATATGAGCTTTATCTGAGCCATATATGATATTGTGTCCATTGAATTAATCCTTAAATGCGCCTTATGTGAGCCAGACATGTGTTCCTTGAAGTAGTCACTTGAATTAAGCCTTAAATGAGCCTCGATCATCAAGCATCGACATCGACATCAAGCATCGACAATCGATATTGTTTACTGATAATGTGTGCCTTATATGATACTGTTAGTGATATTGCGTGCCTTATATGAGCCTTATATGAGCCAGATATGATATTGTGTCCCTTGAATTAAGCCTTAAATGAGCCAGATATGATATTGTGTCCCTTGAATTAAGCCTTAAATGAGCCAGATATGTGTGCCTTGAAGTAGTCACTGGAATTAAGCCTTAAACGAGCCTGATATGTGTGCCTTGAAGTAGTCACTTGAATTAAGCCTTAAATGAGCGACATCAAGCATCGACGATCATATATTGATTCATTCATCGACATCGTGTTAGTGTAAATGCTGCGATTAAATTCGGCTTTCAAATACTACGTTGAAAAGGTATCAAATAAGGTCTCAAAATGAAGATAAAAAAAATATGAACTTTGGTGAAACAATTTTGATGATCGGTGTTCTAAATCAAAAGTTACGGTCGTTTATAAGAAAAACGCTCCGGTTAATGCAAATATTTTTTCAGCTTTCAAAATTTACGTCGGAAGGGTATCGTATTTGGGCTCAAATTAAAGAGCAAAAGAAATTGAATTTTGGTGAAATTTTTTTGATGATCGGAGTTATAAATCAAAAGTTACGGATGTTTAAAAAAAAAACAAAAACAAAAACAAAAACAAACTTGAAGCGGAACGGAAGGACTTGAAGATATGCGCGCGTTCCTTTAAAGAGGTATTTTTGTCCGTCTGAAATTGTTTGTCTTTTTTGCAACTAAAAAAGGAATGTATCTTATTTATTCATTTTATAATCTTTTCCGTGCTTTTGCCTCAATCTCCCTTATATATATAGCAAATGCTGTAAAGGTTTTTTTTTAGGGGCTGTTAAGAGGTTTTTTTTAGGGGCTGTAAGAGGTTTATACAAGCACTTTTTTTTTCCCTTCTTCTTCTTTTTGGAATTTATTGGTCAAGTTGGTAACCAGTTTAGTAATTTAATATTTTTGAGAATTAAGATATGATTTGGAGATATTTTATGGCAAAATCATTCTACCAACTCTAATATATAATGATTATTATTCATTTATGCTCTTTTTTCACCCATTACACTTCTACTATAACCCAACATGATCAACGGTGTAGATAATCGTTGTGTCACTCGTTGTGAAGCAATAATTGTATTCGTATCATTATTCTTAAAGATAATAAAAATGATGAATATATTGTATGCTACTTGGTGAACAATATTATAACCTAATTCATTGTGTTTAGCATGTAAATTACATAACTCATCAATAGCTTAAACTTTTAGAACATGTCAGGGCGGCCGCACATTCAAAAAAATGAGTCTGGCGACCCGCTAAAAAAAAATTACAATGAATTTTTTTTAGGCACATATTTATATATATGTGAAACTGACCCCCTTATTTTTATATATTGATCCATATTGACTCGTATTGAATTATAATATATAAAATTAAGTTTAGTAATTATAAAATATGACAAATTTCTGACCCGTACCACTAAATTCCTGAAGCCGTCCCTGAAACATATTATAATTCGAGTTTATCTATGGATATCTAGTTTCTTAATTGCTTGATTATGAAAAAATGACTACAACAACGGTGATAACCACTTAAACAAAAGGGCTATTACTTGCACCATACCGATTCCACCGGTGCACCACTCTGCCCGTGTACCACAATTGTCAATAAAATCGATCTTGTGAAAGTCGGTTCTGGAGCCAAGAACCGACTTCACGTAGGTGTATTTTGATAATCGACCTGGGGAAGTCAGTTCTCGGCTCCCGAACCCACGGAAAGTCGGTTATTGACTCTAGAACCGACTTTCATAAAGTCAATTTCATTGTGATACACAAGTAAAACAATGCAGACAATGCACTGGTATAACCATTATACTGCATTATTCACCAAGTAAATCTAGTGTTTGTTCAGCGGATTTTGACAGTAAATAATACAAGGCCATAATACAATATAAAAGTTATTCCATTTTATCACTGATATATGCAGATATGATATGTATCAATAAAAATGTGAAAACCACTCAAACTAGGGTGAATATTCCTGGTCGATTACAAAATAGGAATTGATAATGTTACCGCATCAAATCTATTTTCAGGACAACACACAGACATACGATCTTCGTAAAATCGAATGCAGACCCAACATTCGAGGTCGAATATCCATTTTCAACTTATATAAAGTTGAACCTAACACGAAATATTATGTCATGATAGATTTAGGGCACGGTTAATTGCACCACAGCCGATCTACCCGGACACCACACTTCAGAAAAATTTCAATTTTGTAGATGGCGAAATTTGCTTCCGACTTCTTTAGAGTCGAGTTTTATGCATAAATTCGACTACGAAAAGATCGAATTTCACTGTGGTATATACTCCAAAAGTAGATTAACTGATGTGTCAATAAGAGTATCACAGATTTGGTATGATGCCAATAACAACGTCTACAAAATATGGCTTCATTTATCAATTGGAAAAGAACCATGTACACTCCCTACTATTTAATCATTTTTTGGTACTCCCTAATTTCCTACAGTAGTAAGGGGCGGATCTAGGTGCATCATATGGGGTCCACGGACCCCGTTAAAAATAAAAATATTATGCATTTTATCTATAGAAAATATTTTAGTCCCCGTGAAAAAATTATTTAGTGTGTTAAATATTTACAGCCCTCGTTGAAAAAAAGTTCTGGATCCACCACTGATGGTAGTATATTATATGCAGTGAAAACACAAAATTCAAACCTGCTAATTAGACTTAAACTACTATGCTTAGTCAAATTAAGAAAAAGGGTTGAAAAGTCCTTAAACTAAAATAATCCCAAATCAATATGCTATTAATTAGCCATTTGCTGGTTTTTTTTTTTTTTTTAGCAATGATACGGATAAATCGTTGTGACACAACGAATGTCATGATGTGTATCTATATGTTGATCATGATGAATATAATAATGATCAATGAATTTACATAGGAATCAACGGATATGTAGATAGTTGTGTCACAACGGTTATGTCTGTATCATTAATTTTTTTTTTTTTTTTAGTTGTACCATTTCTCTGACTAAGAACAGTCCACCGTTGAACTTAATTTTTTAGTATAAATCATAGCTGCAAATGCTTAATATTCACCAAAATAAATTCTGCCAAGAAATGGGATTTTTCATTTCAATCTTCTTCTTCTTCATCGTTTTATCAATTACTTTTTTCAACCAAATTGTTGCAACAAAAGATGTACTTAACCCAGGTGATGAGGTAAACAGTTTGTACTCCACCTCAAATCTTGTATCCAATAATGGGAAATTCACTCTCGGATTTTTCACAATCCCATCTACTACTTTCACTCATTTAGGAATTTGGTACACAAATACTCCAAATGGTATGAAAGTGTGGGTCGCGAATCGCGATACACCGATGATCGGAAACGGAGTACTAATGATAGATGACTCAGGTACTCTGAAAGTCATCAATGGAAGCGGTCCAAGTTTGTTCACTCTTTTTAATAATAATCAAGTTGGTTCAGGCAAAAACACAAACACAAGAGCTGTATTGCAAGATTCCGGCGATTTTCTTGTTTATGATTCAACCCAGAATCGGACTTTATGGCAAAGCTTTGATTATCCAACCGACATACTAGTTCCTGGTATGAAACTTGGGTATAATCTCACAACGAAACAGAACTGGACATTAAATTCTTGGTTATCCGATCAGATTCCGGCCACCGGTGCTTTTACGATGAGATTAGAACAATATCAGAATTCCTATCGGTTACTAATTTACCGGCATGGAGAGGTTTACTGGGCTAGTGGTCCATGGGAAAAAGACAATGGAACTTTTCCATTTTTAAACTATTTTTCTGCAAATTTTCAAGACGACTTCAACTTGATTTCTGATGCATCAGGCATGTATTTAACTTCTACAATGACTGCATCGACTTCCTCGACGCTGCAATTAACATCCAAGGGGCAAATCATTGATGGCAAAGGCCTACTTATGACACCAGAATTCTGTTATGGATATCAGAGAGATGATGGGTGCGCGGTTTCTGCATTGCCTAACTGCCGATCCCAAATCGATAGTTTCGTGTTGAAAAGTGGAGACTGGGCTGGTGGTTCGGGTAGTTATGACGCTAATTCAAGCATTAGCCTTAACGATTGTATGGAAATATGTTGGAAAGATTGCAACTGCCTTGGATTTAAGACGAATAGTAATGGAACCGGATGCATAACTTGGTCCGGAGGCAAGGCTTTTCGAGTCGATGAATCTGGTCAGGCGACTCAAATGTATGTTTTGGTTTCATCCAAACCTCCAAAAAGTAAGTTTCTAAATTCCATTTTTAATTAGTATATTTATATGAACTCACACCATCTTTGTCCCCGGTGAGACTTGAACCTAGAACCAAGACAATGCTCATTTCTCATTTCTACATCGACATTCATTTTAATGGAATATACTTCTTAGGCTTCAATTAATAGTCAAATGCTACTTTTTGTATAAACATCTTAGAAGTGTGTCAAACATCTGCCAACAAAATGGGATTTATCAATTCGATCTTGTTGTTCATAATCTTCTACCAGTTGGTATTTCATCTTCTTCCTGTTTTTGTTGCAGCAAAAGATGTACTTATGCCAGGTGTTGTATTGGACAGTCTTAATTCCAATGCAACACTTGTATCAGCTAATGGGAACTTCACTCTTGGATTTTCAACATTCATTTCTTCTACTACTAATTTCACTTACCTCGGAATATGGTACGCCAGCTTCGGGAACGGTGTTGGGAACGGCAGTATCGTGTGGGTTGCTAATCGCGATAATCCGATGACTGGCAGTGGAATGCTGATGATGGATGACTTAGGAAGTTTGAAAGTCATAAATGGAAGTGGTGCCACTTTGTTTAATGTTTTTAATAATAGTCAAGTTGGTTCAGGCAATAACACAAACACAATAGGTGTGTTGCAAGATTCAGGTAATTTTCTTGTTTATGATGCAACTGATAATCGGACATTATGGCAGAGTTTTGATCATCCAACCGATACGCTACTCCCTGGTATGAAAATTGGATATAATCTTACAACGGGCCAGAATTGGACACTGAATTCTTGGTTATCCAATGTGACTCCTGCTACCGGTGCTTTCACAATGACATTAGAACAATATCAAAATTCACCACAGTTACTAATCTATAGGCGTGGAGAGGTTTACAGGGCTAGTGGTCCGTTAAAGAATGGAACTTCTCGAGTTTTAGACTCGTTGCGTTTCTTTAATTTCCCGCCTGGTTACAACCAGAGCCTGATTTTCGATGCATCAGGCAGCATGTATTTTACTTATCAGGCAAATAATTTCATGTTCCAGTTAGCTCCTGATGGGCATGTTAATGATAATCATTCGCCTATTCCTCGCAAAGACTTTTGCTATGGATATAAGAGTTATGATGGGTGCGTGGTTTCTGCAATGCCTAACTGTCGAGGCCAAAGAGATAGCTTCGTGTTGAAAAGTGGAGACTGGATTTTTGGCCCGAGTAATAATGATGTTAATTCAAGCATTAGCCTTAGCGATTGTATGGAAAAATGCTGGAACGATTGCAATTGCGTGGGATTTATCACGAGTAATAGTAATGGAACCGGATGCATTACTTGGGTAACAAATAATACAGATAAAGATGCGCGGTTTCAAGACGATCCATTTGGTACCAGACCGCAAAAGTATGTTTTGGTTTCAAAAAAACCTGTCAAAAGTAAGTTTCGTTCCTTATACAAATACATTGTGTTTTTACTCGTATCATTCTAAAAGAATATTTCTGCGGGATAATGTATGATTTGTATATCTGTTCAAATATTTCTGCAGTTAAAAGATGGATGTTGATAGTTGTTCCTCTAGCAAGTGCGGTTTTATCAATATTAGCAGTTTATTTGTGCTATGTGAGGATACGAAGGCGTAGACTTGAAGGTACTTAAAATGACATTCATAAACTCAATCCCATGATAAATTTGCATATGCAACATGTTTTCTTACACCGGATTGCCTTAAATACATCGTTTAAATTGGTGTTACAGAAGAGGAAATTAGGAGGAGAGATGACATCCTACATCAATTAGTAGGCTCAAATAGTTTCAATTATGGTGATGAACTTGAAAGAGGTATAAAAGATGCTCCTGATGTAAAGGTTTTTAGCTTAAAAGCTATTATGGCTGCCACAAGTAACTTCTCAAATGAAAATAAGCTCGGACAAGGAGGGTATGGACCGGTTTACAAGGTAAGCTGCTAAAAAGAATCAGCCAAGAACTTTATTACCTTTTGTTTATCCCTAATTTCATGACTAAAGATTCTGGTTCATCATACAGGGAAAATTACCTGATGGCCGAGAAATTGCAGTTAAAAGACTATCAAAGACATCAGGACAAGGAATCAAAGAGTTCAAAAATGAACTTATACTGATCTCAAAGCTCCAACACACAAATCTTGTTCGACTTTATGGATGTTGCATTCACCAAGAAGAGAAGATGCTCATATACGAATTCATGCCAAACAAAAGTCTAGATTTCTTTCTATTTGGTAAGATTCATTTTCGAATTTCTACTTATTGTATCCTTACATTGAGATGATAAAATCAAAACATTCTGAAATAATGTCATCGTCCGACTATGTTAACAGATGATGATAAAAAGGAGAAAATTGATTGGCGGATTCGATTTAACATTATTGAAGGCATAGCACAAGGATTACTTTACCTTCATAAGTACTCTAGAATGAGAGTAATACACAGAGATCTAAAAGTGAGTAATATATTATTAGATCAGAATATGAATCCGAAAATTGCAGACTTCGGATTGGCCAGAATTTTCCAGCGGGGCGTGTCCGAAGAAATGACAAAAAGGGTTGTTGGAACATAGTAAGTATCTTGAAAAAACTAAATATCGTAGTTAGAATTGCTTTCGATCTCTTTTAATTGCATGTCTCTGCCAACATGCTTTAAGGAAATAGAATAATTTTGCCTGTTTTTATGCAGTGGATACATGGCTCCTGAGTATGCTATGCATGGAACGTACTCAATCAAGTCAGATGTATTCAGCTTTGGGGTGTTGATCCTTGAGATTGTAAATGGTAAAAAGAATTCAAGCTTCTACAAATATGACATGCCACTGAACCTTGTGGGATATGTAAGTTTATTTTACAATCTTTTCCTAAAAATAATTTAGATTTTATATATGTTACCGTATATCAATCTAGCTTTTGGAAAGCTCAATCAATAATAGGGCTACAATCAAGACTACCTGTAATGTAATGGTTGAGTTGAATTGTTTTAGGCATGGGAACTATGGAAAAGAGAGGCAACACTAGAATTGAAGGATGAAGCACTCGGTGAATCTTATGACGTGAAACAGCTACTCAGAGCCATTCATATTGGTCTTTTGTGTGTGCAAGAAAATGCAAATGATAGGCCAACCATATCGGAAGTTATTTCCATGTTAAATAATGAAATTACAGATTTACCTATTCCAAAGCAACCGGCATTTTTCATACATCCAGATGAAGTTCAACAATCAAGGCCTTCGGAACATTTATTAGGCAATAATATTCAAGGTTCTATAAATGGTTTGACCATCACAACGATGCAAGCAAGATAGTACTGTTGATTGATATTTATATCCCGAGAGTTTTGTAACACCAAAAGTGTAATTAGTACTCCATCGGTCCAAAGATATAAGACACCTTGATTTTTTAATTCATCCCGTAATTAGACCTTTTAGAATACCATTTGAGAATTATCGATTAGAACGTTTACACCTCACTCTATCACTATTTGAATGATCACAAACCCAAATCATGATTCTAGTTCTCTTCATAAGACTCAATGTCTGCACCTGCATATCTACATGTATTCAGTTTTGTTGAGACATATTGCCACACTCTTAAATGATAAAGAAATAAAGTAGCACATTTATTAATACCAATTGGTTTTATTAAAACAGTAAGGGTTTGATAACATAGTATCGGAGCCAGAGGTCATGAGATCGAACCCTGGTTGGAATATTATATTAAAAAAATTTGTGTAAGTGTTGGATGATTATCACAACACTTGGGGAAGGGGGGGTGTTGGGGAGATTGTCACTCTCTTGAAAAAAAATTGTGCAAGTGTTGGACATATTGCCAACACTTGAGGGGAGAGGGGGGGGCTGTGACAAATTGCCCACATTCTTAAATGATAAGGAAATAAAGTAGCACATTTATTAACACCAATTGATTTTAGTAAAACGGTAAGCTTGATCCTAACAAAGTTCCAAGTTTTAAAAACTAAGAAAACCCCGTTAACATTTTAATGATATCCTCAACTTTCACTAGAATCCACTTCATACTTACTCAATTACTCTGAGAGATAATGCAAACAATGGATTCATACACAATGCTTCTTCCTTTATTTTTCATACACTTAAAAATATATATAATATTAACTATCAACCTCCCACCACCTTAAGTTTTTAGGATATATGGCAATTCAAACGATTTCAGAGTAGAAGTCTTAAGGGGGAGAGGTTTAAAATGATAAAAAAGATAAGGAAAATATGAACCACGACAGTGGAAATATAAATTAGGTGGACAAATCCAATGTTCATAACCCAAATCCATCAAGCTTCTGCATGATGTTAATCGACATCAAATATAATGTTTCACTATGCCACTGTTTATGTGTTATTTACGAAAATGATCTCGAAAATAACGTTGAAAAAATATAAATGTCTAAATAAAGAGGACAAAAAAGGAAAAATGTGATGAAAGAATTACCATCTTTCGACAATCAGATTAAAAGATATATTCGTTTTGGTAGTTGAATACGAGAGAATTTAAATTAGAATGGAATTATGATATGTCATTTTTACACGAAAAAAATCCACCATTCTCTTTGCGTATTTTTATGATCAAATTGTCATTTTGAACAATAAATCCATGTCTTAATTGATTAAAACATTGCTGCAATCATAGTCTTACAAAAAACAAAAAAAAAATATAGTTAGAAGTGTTGGGCCTCTCTCAACCTATTAGAGGCCACACCGAAAGAAATATGTTGAAATATATACTATGTTAATTATTTACATCGCCATCAATTTTAAGTTTTTGAGAGAGAAACTTTAAGAATGAGAAACAATTTGACAATGGCATTTGAGCCATTACATTTTGTCATAAAACTTTTTACATAAATATACGACAACTGATATAAATCTCAACACAATCAATTATGCAATATAATATTTAAAATAGATACATTTTTATTGAACATGTTACAAGGCTAACACTATTCTCTAATAAATAAAGGCTTTTATGCCATACAATGGTGGATTCAGAATTTTTTTCCAGTGAATACAGTAAAGTAAAAATTATGAACCATCAAGGGCATCAGGGTTAAAATTATTACACACCAAAAGCTTCAATGAATTAAATTTTATATTTTTTAACAACAAAACTATATCATTTTTACATTTTCGAATTTCATTGAAGTATCGGGTGACTTTGGGTCTGCCCATGTGCCTAGACCTTAGTGTGGAATATCAAATTGACTTGCCATTTGCCAATGCCGTGTGTTCGGGGATGTTTGTTAGGGAATTATTGTGGGAAACTTTTGGGTGGTGTATCCGTACGGTGCGGATACAACTATTTTGTCTTTAAAACATCCGTGTTTTTCAGGGTATTTTGAATTTTAGATTATTTACGGTTAAAAAACACAGACGTTTTTAAATTAAAAATAGATGCATCCACACTATACGGATACACCACCTAAAAATTTCCCAATTATTGCTGGGTTTCAACTTTGACTCGTGAGGTGACTTTAAGTCCTTAATATATTTTTCCATTCCAGATACAAAATTGATAATGAAATTATTTCGTGTTATAATATAATATTATATCATTATATTTTGTGGTAAGCTAGGGTATTTTTTTTTAATTTAAAGAATAACGAAATTGTCAAATCGAATAATTCATGATTTAAGATAGAGAAATTTGGAAATCAGGCACGTTCAGACTTCAGAGTATGATATTTTTTTTTCATGTCTAACTTTTTTTGATTTCTTTTAAAGTTGCCCGTAGAAATTTTTACATTTTGAGTTTGTCCGTAAAAAATTATATGTTCTCAAAACAAGAGCAATAGAAGTTCAAAACACTATATTTATTATTAGTCCGTAGAAATTTTTATGGGTTGACAATTTCTACGTTCCGGAAGAAAGGGCCATATAAATATCTACATTACGTGCGTAATCCGTAAAAATTTCTACAGACTAATATTAATTTAGTGTTTTGCAATTCTACGGATTTTGTTATGAGAACGTAGAAATTTCTACGATATAACCCCCAAAACGTAGAAATTTTTACGGACCTACTTGTGAAAACGTCATAAAAAGTCGGACCTGCAAAAATAATGTCAGACTCTGAACGATTCTGCTTTCCAAATTTCTCTTTAAGCTTTAAGGACTGAATTTTGACACAAGAAAAGGTGACATTTCACGAACAATTGAAATCAGCGAACGAAAGACGTGTTTTTTTAATGGATTTATTAAGAAATGTTTGTGATATTTTGATCCATTTTATTGGGACACTACTCGGATTCATTAAAATGAAAAAATATATACTGAGTACTTATAGTGCCACAACAAAGTGCATAATACACTTTTAGATCATTGATTTTGTTGTGGACCTATTAGTTCATATAAGTCCCATAAATAAACAATAGTTTAAAAGTATTTTGTGATACGTTGCTATACATATTTTGTTATGACACAAACATTTCTCATCTTCGAATTATTTCATGACTTCCTTGGGACAAATCCAGCTATCTTGTGTGGCTTATAATCAACGATGAAACAATAAATAATGCATGACAATTCACGAAAATGAAATCTGCCAACAATTAACAAAATGGTTTTTCTCAATTTGTTCTTGTCCATCATTTTGTCAATAGCTTTGTGCCAATCTGTTCTTCATCTTCCTCTTCCTGTATCAGCTAAAACGAATTTCACTATGGAATTCTTCACAATCCAATCTACTATTAGTACTAATATCACTTACCTTGGAATAAAGTACGGAAGTTCTGGGGTTGCTAATCGCGATAAGCCGATGACTGGCAGTGGAGTACTGATGATAGATAACTCAGGAACTCTGAAAGTCGTAGATGGAAGCGGTACAACTTTGTTCAATATTTCTCATACAGGCAACAACAATACAAGATCTGTGTTGGAAGATTCAGGTAATTTTCTTCTTTATGATGCAACCGATAATCGCACATTATGGCAGAGTTTTGATCATCCAACGGATACGCTACTACCTGGTATGAAAATTGGATATAACCTTACAACAGGGGATAATTGGATATTAACCTCTTCGTTATCTGATCAGATTCCGGCCACCGGTGCTTTCACAATGAAATTGGAAAAATTTCACAACTCACCACTGTTAGTTATCTAAAGGCGTGGAGAGGTTTACCGGGCTAGTGGTCGGTTAAAGAACGGAACTTCTCGAGTTCTAGATTCGTTGCGTTTCTTTAATTTCCCACCTGATTACAATCAGAGCCTGATTTTTGATCCTTCAGGCAGCACGTATTTTACTTATCAGGCAAATAATTTCATGTTCCAATTAGCTCCCGACGGGCATGTCAATGACAATCATTCGCCTATTCCTGTCAAATACTTTTGCTATGGATATAAGAGTTATGATGGGTGCACGGTTTCTGCAATGCCTAACTGTCGAGGCCGAAGAGATAGCTTCGTGTTGAAAAGTGGAGACTGGACTTTTGGCCCGAGTAATAATGATGTTTATTCAAGCATTAGCCTTAGCGATTGTATGGAAAAATGCTGGAACGATTGCAATTGCGTGGGATTTATCACGAGTAATAGTAATGGAACTGGATGCATTACTTGGGTAACAAATAATACAAATAAAGATGTGCAGTTTAAAGACGATCCATTTGGAACCAGACCGCAAAAGTATGTTTTGGTTTCAAAAAAACCTGTCAAAAGTAAGTTTCGTTCCTTGTACAAATACATTTTGTTTTTATTCATATAATTCTAAAAGATTATTTTTGCGGGATATGTATATTGGTTTGTGTTAAAAGTGATACAAGGAAATATAAGTAAGCGCTTTTATCTAATACCAATTGGTTTTAAGATGACCAGTAGTCACTGATCTTAACATGGTATCGTGAGCCAGAGGTCATGAGATCGAACCCTGGTTGGAACATTATTAAAAAAAAAAAATTTGTGCAAGTGTTGGGAGAGATTGCCCACACTTGAGGGGGGTGTTGGGTAGATTTCCCACACTCTTGAAAAAAAAAATTGTGCAAAAATTGTGCAAGTGTTACTCGGGAAGTCTAATTACTGTTTTCTGCTGCAGTAAAACCTTCATAACTTCTTCGTCCGAGCTCCGATTTGGGTGATTCAAGATGCGTTGGAAAGCTCTTTCAATTCTCTACAACTTTCATGAAGAAGTCGTGACCAGAAAATGCCTCCATCATTGGTCAAAATGCTTCTGAATCAGAACAGTCACTCGGGCACCAACTCTTTCTCTTCCTTTTCCTATTCTTTCTTCTTTCTTGGCTCATTCTTGCACCTTGATCACACTTATCATCATAAATCTTCGCCTTCCGGTTCTCGAGACACCAATACCCTACATCATCACAACAACCAAAAACAACCAAAACATTCCGGAGGGTAAAAGTGCTCGGAATAGGGTCAATATCAATAAAAGGAGGTAGTAAACCATCAAAGTGACGGATTTACTCCCGTGCTATAAACTCACGATATTACCCCTAAAACGGTCTAAATTACCAAGAAACATGCTAAAAGTGTGGTAAACGGGGTAGAAAATGCACCGAATCACGTAAAGTTGATTCCCATCACCACCCCACACTTAGCCTTTGCTCGTCCTCGAGTAAAATAGGCGTTTTAAAACAAACCAAGGATTCAACTTTATGATGTAGGTGCTACTACTCACACTCTCGAGGTGGCCCCAAAGTAAGAAACACGAACATAAATACATTGGTACAACATTATCAAGAAAATGGAGTGTGTGTGGTGCCAAGCTAAAACCAAATGCTCAAAATGATTGTCGGGCTTGAATCCCAACCAAAAGTCTACCAACCGTCTCATAATCACTAGCCTCTCCACTAATCAAGGTCACTAAGTTTGGACACGATCGGGTAGGACTTGAAGGGTTATAACGTTAGGCTAGTGGAAATTTCGTTAATCGAAAGGGGTATTTTGGGAACTGGAGAAAAGAAGTGCGAGTGAACTTAATCAACCAAGTACCATCTCAACTTTATCATACAAACCACCCCAAAACTCCTTTTGATCAACTTTGACACCTTGGGAACCATAGGATACTAACGCACCAACTCATTGCCAAACTCGACTATATTTCAAGTGTTATGAGGTGAGATCGAATACATTAGCACCTATCTCACTATCCCAACTCCAACATTATAAGTAAAACTTTTGAGCTCATTACTTTGACTCCACGTCTTTATTTCTATGTACATCCTCTCTTTTTTTTCTTTTTTTCTTTTTTTTTTCTTTTTTTTTTTTTTTTTAAGGAAGAGATAGAAGAAGAGATTTTCTTTTATTTTGGCCCAAGAGCCGAACACCAAGCCCAAACGAGCTCCTCAACACTTTATAGCTCAAAACGAGAAACAACAACCCAATCAAAAACATCATCTCCCCCACCCCACACTTGCCTTAGCAAGTGTGGTCTAACAAAGGATTAAGGCCACTCGTAGGGTAAAAATGAAGGAAATGTGACCATAAATAAGGCTCAAGGGTAGGTTTCTGACTATGTAACAAAACGGCTCTAAAACGAATGGTGGTCAGACCATTCTATCAAGGTTGAGAGGGGTTACGAAGGGTAAATGTTCCGGTTAAGGCTTATTTGGCTATGGTAGGGTCAAAAGAACGCCAAAACCGTCATCCCATGTCCTACTTAGGTAAACCTATGACATTTCGTCTCGAGACTCGTGGTATGAAAGGTGGTAGTAATCAAATTGTGCACAAGGTGTAGCTTCTGTGAAATTAATAAGACTCCATTCTCAAGATAATATCAAACCACAATGTACATGTTCGGGATCCCGACTAAGGTGATTACCACTCAAATGTGAAAATAACACATACAACACGGTGTTAAGACCCTTGAAAAATTTTAAAAATTACCCAAAAATCGACTCGAGCCCGATCATAGGCTAAGCATACCACATTTATAGCACATTTAACAACGAAAACAAGAAAATAAATAAGTCTCCCACCCCACACTTAAACGAAACACTGCCCTCAGTGTGTGAGAGATCAAAAGAGTAAAAAGACTTAGCTGTTTGACCAAAACCCGGCAGAAAGGCGCACTTTAGCCCACGTGACATCTTCTAGTAAGCTCCAACTCGAGTACCTGAACACCATGTAAACAGAAAACAAGGCAAACACATGCACGGGAAAAAATCCACGTGCCAAAAGATGGTGATAGATACGAGATATATAAAAATAGAAGCCATGCCACAATCAAGGTATCAAAGCATATCAACCATACTAGGCAGAAGTGCACCTGGATGTAAAGATAATCAAAAGAAACACAGAGCATCCACGCATAAAATAAGGCCACATAGGCTCACATAAAAACATCCCCGCCTACATACAAAAGCAAGAACCAACATGGAGCTCTCACCCCAACCTCTCTTTTTCAAGACAAAACTCACCCTCTTCCAACCAAAAACCACTTCAAAAACATAATTATTACCAAAAGGTGGGTTGCCTCCCACAAAGCGCCTTTGTTTTACGTCGTTGGCTCGACCAAGTGGCACCAAACGGACTCAAACCATAAAGGACTCAAACCAACTCAAGACAACATTTTTAATTCAATCAAAAATCACCAAAACCATCAACCAAAATCCGAACTCAAGAATATCAACAATTCAAGGAGAATGAGCATAGCAAGCATAGGGAAAACGAGTTCACTAGGAACTTACCGCACACGGCTCTTGGGAATCCCTTTCGTTGAAATCCGCCATCATCCTCTTCTTGAAATTACCATCCCATGGTAGTTGTTCCCTTTCATAAATCTTGTGAGCTTCATCTACCGGGGAGTAAAGAGTGTAGTAGTCCGGGACCGGTATGCTAATCACCTCCAACTCTTCCGGTAGCTCTACCACGGATGTCATATCAAGCTCATGAGATTTCATCACACACTCCAAAATTGCATCATCATACACTTCAATCGGGAGTGGTGGTGAAATGGGCGATCCCGTCGTCTCTTCAAACTCAGAATCCGGTTCTTCAAAAAATGTGCTCAAATCTATCATACACTCCTCCAAGTCATCGTCTTGTATTTCTTCGGGAGGCGGTGTAATAGACAAACATTGCACCTCTTCCATCTCTTCTTCATCCCAAAACGAGCTACTTTCATCACCAAAGATTTCATGTTGAGTCTTAGCAATGGTTGGTTCCACCATACATTCCACCAAGGCATCATCAATGTTCACATCAGGAAGTGAGGGTGTAATCGGAAGAACGTGAAACCTACCACAGTCAAACTCCACAAGAGGACCCTCTAGTGATATGGGCGATCCCAACTCAATCTCTAGCTCGGAAAACGCTTCATCTAGATAAAAATCATCATCCTCTCTCTCGTTTTCCTTGAATGAGCCTCTTCGCTCTTTTCCCACGGCTTCTAGCTCCTTTCTTGTTTCTTCTTCTTTCTCAAACATCCTCTTTTCATTTAGTTGCACTACTCGATCTTCAAGATTTTGTAAAGATTCCTCTTGTTGGTCCAACAATTTCTCATGGTGTGCATCTTCAATCTTTTCCCTACCGACTTCATCTCACTCGGTTTCTTGCGTCTTGGCCCTCTTCTTGTCTCGAAACATAAAGTCTTGAAGTTTCCACAATCCGCTCAATTTGGTCAAACGCTTGATTAGGTTGTAACATCATTATATCACCACCGCTTGAAGCATGAAGTCGGTTTTGCATATCTTGATCGAGTCCCTCAAGAAACAATGGACTTGGTCCCCAAGAGTGACTCCATGTACGGGACATTGGCGCAACAAGGCCTTATACCGCTCCCATGCCTCGAGTAGTGACTCGCCTTCATAAGCATCAAAGGTCATGATTGCCTCTTTCAAATCAAAAACTTTTCCCGGTGGATAGTATTTAAGCAAAAATGTGCGCACCACCTCGGTCCAAGTGTGTAGGAGTCATGCCTTAAGAGTCATACCACGCCTTGCTTGGTCTTTTAGAGTGAATGGGAACAAAAGTAGCTTGATTGCCTCTTCACTAACACCTTCCATCCTTATAGTCCGACACACCTCGAGATAATGATCTAGGAAGAAATAAGGATTTTCGATTTCCGTCCCTCTAAAGGTTGAGTTGTCCCTAATCATATTGATAATATTTTGCCCAATACTCATAGTGTTGGCGGTGATCGAGGCAACCTTATCGGACTATGCCCCACCAAATCGGGCCGTGGCATGACCAAATCTCTACAAGTCCGCACATCTCCTTGATTCGGTGCCGGATTGGGAGTTTGCATATGAGCTTGCATTAATGCTTGAAATTGCTCTTGTACTTGATTCATGAGCCAATTCATAGCATTCGGGTCCATCGGTGGCATTGCTCCACCTTGTCCTTTCCATTGACGGTTTGCTCCTTTTTGAACATTGTTACATAAGGATTGGTCTTGAGCTCGATTAGTAACTCCTTGACCTCCCCGATAGAAGGGTGTTCCACAAAAACTTGGCCTCCACGACCAACTTGATTAGTGTCTTGGTCCATTCCCGCTTGTTCCGGACTCAAACCTTCAAATCTAGCAATCAAATTCCCAACTAGAAGGCCCTTCCTCTTTGTTTAGCAAAGGTCTCCATTCTAGCAATGTAAGGTTCAAGCGGTTCTCAAAACTCCGGGCAATGCACTACAAAACACCAAACAACAAGAAAACAATAAAATAAAACCTAGGCCCAAGCCTTCGGTTCACTTGCAAGATATCACAAATAGCACACATCTTCCCGGCAACGGCGCCATTTTGATGAGCGTTTATTTCACCAAACAAAATTTATAATATTCTCAAGACAACGGTGACTAAACAAGCTCTCTAACCGGCGAAGGACCGGTCGATTGCTAGTATAGCTACAGTGAGTCCGAGGTCGATCCCACAGAGAAGACGTGCTTGTAAGTACCAAAGTGAACTTATTGCTTAGTCTAGGCAAACAAGTTGTTGGAATGTTTGTACACTTCAATTAAACTAAAGTAAATTAAACTAACAAGTCTAAAGGAGAAAGGGACATAGCCGAACCATGATCAAAATGACTAATTTCAACCCCGAGGATAGACAAAACCGAGTGTGCAATATAACAAACGAGCTCTTGCATTCAATTTCACGGTGCGAACTCCTAAACCCGGTGCTAGCGTCTGAACAACTCTCTTCTAACACCTTATGCCATGTTAAGGTCTGAACAACTCTCTCCTAACAAGTCATGTTTTGCACTCGAGCCGCTTAAACGTATAAACGAGTAACCTCACGATGAGCTCGGTTTAACAACTAAACCGAGACTACACCACGATCCTAGAACCCTTTTCCCACACCCCTCTCTCTCTGAACAACTCTCAAGAGTGATGTGTGTGATATTTGACCTAGGTAGCTAATCTAGCTCAAATCCGTTATAACAAGTTCTAAGACGTGAAACATGCAAGAAACAACAATAAAACACACTACCCACTCCCAATTTCATCACCCAAAGGGTGATTTCATCACATATCACATGACCCGGCTATGGGAGGAATTAACTACTCATTATACTAATTAAAACATGAAAGAAACAATGAATTAAAGACATAATAAGTAAAAGAGAGAAGAAATGTACCATTAAAGTGTAGAAATTCGAGTTTGGAGAAGAAGAGCACAAAAGTTGAATACAAAAGATCGAATTTTGCCCAATGAAATGTTATAAATCGAAGCTAAGAGTTAGAGAATCAAAGAGAGGATTGAAAGACGATTCTAACGGTATATTACACTAATTCTAACTCCTAAAAACGAAGAAATGCGCCCAAAATTACCCTAAACTCGTCCCCCTTCCCGTCTCTCCTGTTCTTGTGTGTTTTTATAGGTCAAAATCTGCAGAAAATGACCCAAACGCGCGTTTGGAAGTCCCCAACGCGCGCGCTTCAGTCCCCAACTCTCTGTACATGAAAAAACAGTCCCAAACGCGCGTTTGAAAGCTCCAAACGCGCGTTTGAAATGCTTGCTGTTTTCTGCTGCAGTAAAACCTTCATAACTTCTTCGTCCGAGCTCCGATTTGGGTGATTCAAGATGCGTTGGAAAGCTCTTTCAATTCTCTACAACTTTCATGAAGAAGTCGTGACCAGAAAATGCCTCCATCATTGGTCAAAATGCTTCTGAATCAGAACAGTCACTCGGGCACCAACTCTTTCTCTTCCTTTTCCTATTCTTTCTTCTTTCTTGGCTCATTCTTGCACCTTGATCACACTTATCATCATAAATCTTCGCCTTCCGGGTTCTCGAGACACCAATACCCTACATCATCACAACAACCAAAAACAACCAAAACATTCCGGAGGGTAAAAGTGCTCGGAATAGGGTCAATATCAATAAAAGGAGGTAGTAAACCATCAAAGTGACGGATTTACTCCCCGTGCTATAAACTCACGATATTACCCCTAAAACGGTCTAAATTACCAAGAAACATGCTAAAAGTGTGGTAAACGGGGGTAGAAAATGCACCGGAATCACGTAAAGTTGATTCCCATCATTACACAAGAGGAAAATAGGAGGAGAGATGACATCCTACATGAATTGGTAGGCTCAAATAGCTTTAATTATGGTAATGAACTTGAAAGAGGTATAAAAGATGCTCATGATGTAAAGGTTTTTAGCTTAAAAGCTATTATGGCCGCAAGAAGTAACTTCTCAGATGAAAATAAGCTCGGACAAGGAGGTTATGGGCCGGTTTACAAGGTAAGTTGTTTAAAAGAATCAGTCAAGAACTTTATTACCTGTAGTTTATGCCTAATCTCATGACTAAGTATTCTGATTCATCATACAGGGAAAACTACCTGATGGCGGAGAAATTGCAGTTAAAAGGCTATCAAAGACATCAGGACAAGGAATCAAAGAGTTCAAAAATGAACTTATACTGATCTCAAAGCTCCAACACACAAATCTTGTTCGACTTTATGGATGTTGCATTCACAAAGGAGAGAAGATGCTCATATACGAATTCATGCCAAACAAAGGTGTTGATTTCTTTCTATTTGGTAAGATTAATTTTCGAATTTCTACTTATTGTATCCTTACATTGAGATGATAAAATCAAAACATTCTGAAACAATGTCATCGTCCGACTATTTTAACAGATGATGATAAAAAGGAGAAGATTGATTGGCGGATTCGATTTAACATTATTGAAGGCATAGCACAAGGATTGCTTTACCTTCATAAGTACTCAAGAATGAGAGTAATACACAGAGATCTAAAAGTGAGTAATATATTATTAGATCAGAATATGAATCCGAAAATCGCAGACTTCGGATTGGCCAGAATTTTCCAGCAAGACGTGTCAGAAGAAATGACAAAAAGAGTTGTTGGAACATAGTAAGTATTTGAAAAAAACTAAATATCGTAGTTAGAATTGCTTTCGATCTCTTTTGATTGCATGTCTCTGCCAACATGTTTTAGGAAATAGAATAATTTTGCCTGTTTTTATGCAGTGGATACATGGCTCTTGAGTATGCTATGCATGGAACTTTCTCAATCATGTCGGATGTATTTAGCTTTGGGGTGTTGATCCTTGAGATTGTAAATGGTAAAATGAATTCAAGCTTCTACAAATATGACATGCCACTCAACCTTGTGGGATATGTAAGTTTACTAGCCATTAACCCGTGCATAATGCACGGGTGATATAAAATTAAGAGAAGACTATAAACATAAATACTTGATGAATCCCGTGCATAATGCACGGGTCACAACCAAAGGAAATAAAGTAGCATCTAAAGGATCATTCATAAAAGAGGAATCGATTCTAATAGATGTTTCATTGTTCGACAATTGAATATCGATGCACACAATGTGTTCATGGTAATGACGGGAGCGTTATGTACGGTATGTGTCAATATCTTATTAAATTCATTAAACATAATTCATATCTTTAATTCCCCATTTCAAACAGCTTTGTATTTAAATGTAAGTCCATAGACGCTCCAGGTGATGCTGCTTTGTAGTGCATACTAATCAACCCAACTCAATGCATCTGCTCCATTGACATTCCTGCATAAAAATATATATAACAACATACCTTTTTTTTTCTAATGTCTAAATTAAACAAATAATACCCGACATAGAATAAACAACCAAAGCCGATAATAATTATAAAAAAATATATTTAAAATAAAAACCATCAAGTTTGAGATCACGAAAATGCCACTATCAAGTCGTATAGATGTACTTAAGAAGAACCATCATAACAAAGTTGTATTCAAAGAGTAGCAATCCCAAACATACCAAAAGAGCCGCGATCGAACATACCTAATTAGATATACTTCATAATACCTCCAGACACACCTAAAAGGCAAGGAAAACAAAGAATCAAAACACAACTCTATGTAACAAACACCTCACCCCAAAGTTATGCGGATTTATGGTACAATTTTCCTTAGAGCGGAATATAAATAAAAGAAACTCGCAAACAATCAAACATAAAACACACATGTAAGTAGTAAGATGCACTCACCGAATGGCTCGCCCCTAACTGTTGAGGAAGCTACAAAAACTATTTTAAAAAAGGTAAATGATGTCCAATTTGTTCACTTTATCATGAGGGAAAAAAATCCATGAGTAGTTTATACATTATTTTTATTCAAAAAGTCACGGATTGTTAATGATGAAAAAATAAGCAAACCATAAATACAACAACCTCTACTCAATACATTAATAACACACCAAAAATGATTAGGTGAAATAATTACTAAGTAGCACAACCAAATTCAAGCGTACAGACAAAGAAAAAGTAAGAGGTCCAAATAAAGGTTATTTCTTCCACGTATCTTATTTTACTTTCAAGACTTATTCTCCAGCATACATAATGCTATCCTTCACTAAAAAACAAACATTTGTTTTTGATTGAAAATGACATTGTGAAAAATAAGAACATTTTCATACCCACAAAAAAGAAAATATCAAGTCAACTGACCGGTTTAAATTCGCAATTCTTCTTTCCTTGTTCAAAAATAGATCCTCCATCAATCTTCCTTTTCCTTAGTGATACAAAATCGGTGGCTACCTCCTTCACAAAATCAGTGACAATCATAAGCATGAATGATCAACAATGTAGAAGCATAACCCTCAACATCAAGAATCCCTTAAGCACCACATATGGCATCATAAGAGAAGAACAAAGCATAACCCAATGTATGAAATAGAAGTTTTGATAGAAGACATGGCAAGTCGTCAACTGACTAATTGCTCCACTTAGCACCAGGAGAAGACCCAAGACCACATTCAACCAAAAGAGAGCTATCGTCCAATTGATAGAAAATGACACTATAGTACCAGTCAATCAAGAAAAAGGCATCATGTCCTTAAAATTCAAGCTCGGAAGCTCTAGCTTATACCAAATTGATTTAGGCTCTAGCTTAAATCAGGCCTTCTTTAAAATAGCATCAACACATCAAAATCATGGATTACAAAAATAGTTGTAATCATTAGTAAACATAGCAACAAATGATTCTCGTATTTTCAAAATAGGTTGTTCTGTAAGCTTAGATATCAAAATTGTATATTCAACTATGTAAATTCGTTCTCATTAATTTTGTAACTTTTAATGGTAACCATGGAAACTGTACAAACTAAGCCCAAATCTCTATACACATAAAATAAAGAAATTGTAATTAACTGACACCAGTGAAAATCCTCAAGAATCTTAACAACTCAAATTTTCCAATAGAGGTTAGACATTTTTTTATTGAAAGCTCCATGAAAGAGTCGACACATTAAATTTGTAAGTCTATATAGCTCTTAATATCCACATGGAAATAGAAGCCAAAAAAATATTGCGATACAGAAAAATGGATATATTACCCGGTTTAATGCCACGCCAAGTAGGCCAAAACATTAAAGCATCAGGCACAACAAAATAAGAACTCCATAATTCAAGCCTTCAAAACATATCAAATCCTCAGACCTCGATGCCGTATGTCCGTTGCAGTGTAAATCTTTTTTGAATCTCCATATGAAAGCATAGTATGAACTTGGTGTCTGACATTGTGTTCGGTAGGGATACATACAGCTGAAAAGGTGACATGACCATGGATTTTTGTTGTTGAAAGCCTATCAATGCCAACAAAAACAGGTTATCAAAATGTAAGCAAATTCCAAGCAACAAATTCCTTAAAAAAATACCGAGCAACAAAGATATGAATTTATTTTTTGCGAAGTGTTAGCTTTTAGTCACACACAAACATCAAGCAAAACCAGAAACATATTGAATAAAACACAAAGAAAAACATGTTGAACAAAACACAAAGAATAGTTAATGCCTGATCAAGACTACGAACAAACTCTAAAAAAATCCAGCTTAAAAAACGGGAAAAAGATGACCATTGGCTCTGATTCATTAATTAACATTAACATCATACCTAAATCGAAAAAAATCTAATATCATACCTGAATCGGCAAAAATTATTCTCTGCTCTTGGGTTCTTCTACAGTGCACACTATTCACAACCGAATTCGATACCATTATAAAACCTTTCAAGAAAACGAAACACGTATGAAAATGGGAAAATCATCAAGCATAATAATTTGGAAATATGAAAATGATATTGAATACAAAATCGGTGCTTCTTATATTTTTATCAATTATCATTCATGAATCCCAAAGAATTTCATATCATACCTTGAATGAATCTTTCTTTCAGTCGATCCGGACAGAGTTCTTCCTTGCCTCTTCACAGCATAACAACATCAATTGCCTCTTCACAACATAACAACATCAATGGTGGTGACCGTCTTTCTCCTGGATTGCTCTGTGTAAGTGACTGCTTCACGAATCACGTTCTCGAGGAAGATCTTGAGCACACCTCTGGTTTCTTCATAGATTAAGCCATTGATTCTCTAGACTCCGCTCTCCTCGCCAGCCTACGGATCGACGGCTTAGTGATTCCCTGAATGTTGTCATGAAGGACCTTACGGTGTTTCTTTGCTCCGCCTTTGTCCAACGCCCCAAACCTTTGCCTCATTTCCCATGGCCAGACATTTTCAATCAAATTGAATTGAGGAATGAAATTCAGATTTTAGATAGATAGGGGAAATCGGTGATGCTTGGCTTGGTATCAATGTATATTAAACGATTTGAGGAGTTTGTGGAAGGGGTTTGTTAGGATTTGGAACAATTTTGAGGTAGAATCCCGACGATAAATATGCGATTCTGTTTGTTGAGAGTTTCGGAAAATGCACTGATAAGAGTCTCCGTGTTTGATGGTTCAAAAAAAAAAAAAAAAAAAAGAGTCTCCGTGTTTGCAAATTGGTAAGACTTGGGTCATTTTGCGGGTTTTGGAGCGAAATCCCGGATAATCGGGCTAAATCATCCTTTCTAATATATATAGATATAGATTTTACAATCATTTCCTAAAAATAATTTAGATTTTATATATGTTACCGTATATCAATCTAGCTTTTGGAAAGCTCAATCAATAATAGGGCTAGAATGAAGACTACCTGTATGTAATGGTTGAGTTGAATTGTTTTAGGCATGGGAACTATGGAAAAGAGAGGCAACACTAGAATTGAAGGATGAAGCACTCGGTGAATCTTATGATGTGAAACAACTACTCAGAGCCATTGATATTGGTCTTTTATGTGTGCAAGAAAATGCAAATGATAGGCCAACCATATCGGAAGTTATTTCCATGTTAAATAATGAAATTACAGATTTACCTATTCCAAAGCAACCAGCATTTTTCATACATCCAGATGAAGTTCAATAATCAAGGCCTTCGGAACATTTATTAGGCAATAATATTCAAGGTTCTGTAAATGGTTTGACCATCACAACGATGCAAGCAAGATAGTACTGTTGATTGATATTTATATCCCAAGAGTTTTGTAACCCCAAAAGTGTAATTAGTACTCCATCGGCTTAAAGATATAAGACACCTTGATTTTTTTAGTTCATCCCTTAATTAGACCTTTTAGAATACCATTTGAGAATTACCGATTAGAACGTTTACACCTCACTCTATCACTATTTGAATTATCACAAACCCATATCGTGATTCTAGTTCTCTTCATAAGACTCAATGTCTGCACCTGCATATCTACATGTATTCAGTTTTGTTGAGACATATTGCCACACATTTAAATGATAAAGAAATAAAATAGTACATTTATTAACACCAATTGATTTTATTAAAACGGTAAGGGCTAGAAATTGTGCAAGTGTTGGACAGATTGCCAACACTTGAGGGGAGGGGGGGGGGGGGTCTTGATTGGTTCGCACCTTTTGGTTCTGCAATTGAATGTACAACCGTGCAATGGAACACCAGTTTCATATTCTACAGAACTCCAATCTGGCACTATATACAAGTTCTCAGTAGAACTTGTATACCTGAATGTGGGTCTCTTTGTAGGAATGCGACTAACTGTCAGGACTGGAGTACAGGAATCTGCACCCTACGAGAACTATGACTGAAACAAAAGATATCACATACAATACAATTAGCAAAGGTACGGAAGGAAAGCATAAAAGCACATTAATCCATTTTGCACTCACAGGAGGTGTTTAACCAGTTTGGGACAGAGGCCAGCGTCCATCGGAACATCTATTTTGCCAAGTGAAATAGAAGAGAGGCCATGAATAGCCCAGCATGAATAGATCAACACTTCCACGTCATCACTATGCATGTCGTATTTTATACATAAATTTATGAATGTCGTGACTGAAGTGTTTATGTGGCGTCAGTTGAACTAAAAGCGCAAACCATGGGCTGTTGTATTACGATGGGAACTATGGAAACAACAATACGAGCCCAAGAAAAGCCCATCTAGAAACTATCTGGCCACACTGGATCTCTTCTCTTGTCCTTCTTCGTGCAAATTGACGTATGTTAAGACAGTTAGTCACTACGTGTTGAAAAGTGGAGACTGGACTTTTGCCCCGAGTAATAATGATGTTAATTCAAACATTAGCCTTAGCGATTGTATGGAAAGATGCTGGAACGATTGCAATTGCGTGGGATTTATCACGAGTAATAGTAATGGAACTGGATGCATTACTTGGGTAACAAATAATACTAATAAAGATGTGCAGTTTAAAGACGATCCATTTGGTACCAGACCGCAAAAGTATGTTTTGGTTTCAAAAAAACCTGTCAAAAGTAAGTTTCGTTCCTTATACAAATACATTTTGTTTTTATTCATATAATTCTAAAAGATTATTTTTGCAGGATAATGTATATTGGCTTGATTATTTATTGGTTTGATAGTTGTTCCGCTAGCAAGTGTGGTTTTTATCGATATTAGCGGTTTATTTGTGCTATGTGAGGATACGAAGGCGTAGACTTGAAGGTACTGACAATGACATTCATAAACTCCATCCCATGTTAAATTTGCACTTGCAACATGTTTTAGTACACTAGATTGCTTTAAATACATCGTTTAAATTAATGTTACAGAAGAGGAAAATAGGAGGAGAGATGACATCCTACATGAATTGGTAGGCTCAAATAGCTTTAATTATGGTGATGAACTTGAAAGAGGTATAAAAGATGCTCCTGATGTAAAGGTTTTTAGCTTAAAAGCTATTATGGCCGCCACAAGTAACTTCTCAAATGAAAATAAGCTCGGATAAGGAGGTTATGGACCGGTTTACAAGGTAAGTTGTTAAAATGAATCAGTCAAGAAATGTATTACCTTTAGTGTATCCCTTATTTCATGACTAATGATTCTGATTCATCATACAGGGAATATTACCCGATGGCCGAGAAATTGCAGTTAAAAGACTATCAAAGACATCAGGACAAGGAATCAAAGAGTTCAAAAATGAACTTATACTGATCTCAAAGCTCCAACACACAAATCTTGTTCGACTTTATGGATGTTGCATTCACCAAGAAGAGAAGATGCTCATATACGAATTCATGCCAAACAAAAGTCTAGATTTCTTTCTATTTGGTAAATTCATTTTCGAATTTCTACATATTGTATCCTTACATTGAGATGATAAAATCAAAACATTCTGAAATAATGTCATCGTCCGACTATTTTAACAGATGATGATAAAAAGGAGAAGATTGATTGGCGGATTCGATTTAACATTATTGAAGGCATAGCACAAGGATTGCTTTACCTTCATAAGTATTCTAGAATGAGAGTAATACACAGAGATCTAAAAGTGAGTAATATATTATTAGATCAGAATATGAATCCGAAAATCGCAGACTTCGGATTGGCCAGAATTTTCCAGCAGGACGTGTCAGAAGAAATGACAAAAAGGGTTGTTGGAACATAGTAAGTATCTTGAAAAAACTAAATATCGTAGTTATAATTGCTTTCGATCTCTTTTGATTGCATGTCTCTGCCAACATGCTTTAAGGAAATAGAATAATTTTGCCTGTTTTTATGCAGTGGATACATGGCTCCTGAGTATGCTATGCATGGAACTTTCTTAATCAAGTCGGATGTATTTAGCTTTGGGGTGTTGATCCTTGAGATTGTAAATGGTAAAAAGAATTCAAGCTTCTTCAAATATGACATGCCACTCAACCTTGTGGGCTATGTAAGTTTATTTTACCATCTTTTCCTAAAAATAATTTAGATTTTATATATGTTACCGTATATCAATCTAGCTTTTGGAAAGCTCAATCAATAATAGGGCTAGAATCAAGACTACCTGTAATGTAATGGTTGAGTTGAATTGTTTTAGGCATGGGAACTATGGAAAAGAGAGGCAACACTAGAATTGAAGGATGAAGCACTCGGTGAATCTTATGATGTGAAACAACTACTCAGAGCCATTCGTATTGGTCTTTTATGTGTGTAAGAAAATGCAAATTATAGGCCAACCATATCGGAAGTTATTTCCATGTTAAATAATGAAATTACAGATTTACCTATTCCAAAGCAACTGGCATTTTTCATACATCCAGATGAAGTTCAACAATCAAGGCCTTCGGAACATTTATTAGGCAATAATATTCAAGGTTCTGTAAATAGTTTGACCATCACAACGATGCAAGCAAGATAGTACTGTCGATTGATATTTATATCCCGAGAGTTTTGTAACACCAAAAGTGTAATTAGTACTCCATCGGTCCAAAGATACAAGACACCTTGATTTTTTTAGTTCATCCCGTAATTAGACCTTTTAGAATACCATTTGAGAATTATTGATTAGAACGTTTACACCTCACTCTATCACTATTTGAATGATCACAAACCCAAATCGCGATTCTAGTTCTCTTCATAAGACTCAATGTCTGCACTTGCATATCTACATGTATTCAGTTTTGTTGAGACATATTTCCACACTTTTAAATGATAAAGAAATAAAATAGTACATTTATTAACACCAATTGATTTTATTAAAATATGTAAGTGTTGGACAGATTGCCAACATTTGAGGGGAAGGGGGTTCTTGATTGGTTCACACCTTTTGGTGCTGCAATTGAATGTACAACCGTGCAATGGAACACTAGTTTCATATTCTACAAAACTCCAATCTGGCACTATATACAAGTCCTCAGTAGAACTTGTATACCTGAATGTGGGTCTCTTTTGTAGGAATGCGACTAACTGTCTGGAGTACAGGATTCTGCACCCTACGAGAACTATGACTGAAACAAAAGATATCACATTCAATACAATTAGCAAAGGTATGGAAGGAAAGCATAAAAGCACATTAATCCATTTTGCACTCACAGGAGCTGTTTAACAAGTTTGGGACAGAGGCCAGCGTCCATCAGAACATCTATTTTGCCAAGTGAAATAGAAGAGAGGCCATGAATAGCCCAGCATGAATAGATCAACACTTCCACGTCATCACTATGCATGTCGTATTTTATACATAAATTTATGAATGTCGTGACTGAAGTGTTTTTGTGGCGTCAATTGAACTAAAAGCGCAAACCATGGGCTGTTGTATTACGATGGGAACTATGGAAACAACAATACGAGCCCAAGAAAAGCCCATCTAGAAACTATCTGGCCACACTGGATCTCTTCTCTTGTCCTTCTTCGTGGAAATTGACGTATGTTAAGACAGTTAGTCACTTCGTGTTGAAAAGTAGAGACTGGACTTTTGGCCCGAGTAATAATGATGTTAATTCAAACATTAGCCTTAGCGATTGTATGGAAAGATGCTGGAACGATTGCAATTGCGTGGGATTTATCATGAATAATAGTAATGGAACCGGATGCATTACTTGGGTAACTAATAATACTAATAAAGATGTGTGGTTTCAAGACGATCCATGTAATTAGTACTCCTTCCATCCCGAGATATAAGACACCATGATTTTTTTAGTTCGTCCTCCCGGGATACACCAGGTCAGCGCGCTGCTGCCCACACCACTACATGATGTGATAAGGCAAACATCCAGAGAAGAGAGTCCTTAGGCCCCAGCCTTATCCTGTAATTAATACTAAACCTTTTGGAATACCAATTGAGAATTTATCGATGGGAACATTTACACCGCAATCTATCACTATTTAAGTGATCACAAACCCAAATTGTGATTCTAGTTCTCTTCATAAGACTCAATGTCCGCACCTGCATATCTACGTGTATTCAGTTTGAAGTTTCAACAAACTAAAAAAACTCCTTTAACATTTTAATGATTTTCTCAAATTTTCACAAGAAAACGCTTTCATACTCACTTATTACTCTTAGAGATAATGGAAACAGTGGATTCATACACAATGCTTCTTCCTATATTTTTTAGGCTTTATTGTTCAAAAAGGTCAAATTGAAACTAGAAACATGTAAACATAAAAAGTCTCTTTGAGGTCATTTTTGTCAAAAACAACAAAACTGTGGAACAATGGAATAGTGGGTTTAAGGTCAATTCCACTGTACCGAACAGTGGATTTGGGGAAACTAACAGTGGAATTGTCCTTATCACACCATTTGTATTTTTGCTGTCCCGATTCCTATTTTTTCCTCTTATCTATGCTTTATTCCTACTCTATCCATTTTTATACACTGTACAAATATATATAATCAACGGCGGACGCAGGATTTCGAGTAAGGGGGCAATAAATTTTTTAAAGACAAATAAAAAATTAAGGGGGAAAATCTTAACGCATACTACATATATTAGTGTATTTTTCTCAGATTTCGAGGGCGATTGCCTCTTAGTTATATGTTGGTCATTCACTCAGATATAATGTTAACTATCAACCTCTCAATCTGTTTAAGCTTTTGAAATATATGGTAATTCAAATGATATCAGAGCAAAGGTCTTGATTCAAACATTGCTGCAATCATAGTCTTACGAGAAAAAATTATAGTTACAAGTGTTGGGACTCTCTCAGCCTGTTATAGACCCACATTTGAAGAAACGTGTTGTGATATATAAATTATCTACCTCGCCTCCAGTTTTAAGTTTTCGAGACAAATTATAATTCAACATACACTAACTTTAAGAATGAGAAATATATTAACAATGGCATTTGAGCCATTACGTTTTGTCATAATACTCTTAGCTTTCGTAATGTATCTACAGACAATTAACTTAAACTAATCCTTTAAAATACTGTCAGGCACCAAAAAAAAATTCTCGAATTTCATTTATGACTATTGGTCTGCCCTGGACCCTAGAGTGGAATATCGCATGGACTTGCCAATGCCGTGTCTTCGGGGATGTTTGTTAGGGAAATTATTACTGGGTCTCCACATGACTCATGAAGTGACTTTAAGTCTTTAATATATTTTTCAATTCCAGATACAACAAATAATGATAATGAAATTCTATCGCCTTATAATATTATATCACTAGCCAATAACCCGTGTACATTCACGGGACGTTTAGATTATATAAATTAAAAAAAATAGCATAATGAAAATGTGACACACTGCAAACGATAAGCGCCGATAAAAAGAAAAATGAAATATATTGTCTTATTCACATTTTTCCACAACAAAACGTAAATGAAACAACAACAATGTTTAATCTTGTCAGCATCCGTCAAGCCATTCAAATTAATGCATGACCTGAAATTAACAGTTGAGGCATTGTAATGAGTTAAAAGTGTTTAATGCCATTAACAATAATAATATTAAATAACATTTTACGTTTTGTACGGTTTTTTTTTTCTTGAATGCGTTTCAAAGCATGAGCATAGGCCTCACCCCAATCCACTTTCAACACAAATGCAGTTTCTGCTGGATCTGTGGAATCTGACGTTGTTGGAGCGTGTAGAGTGAATGTGTATGAGGTTCCCAATAATCTTTGTATTTGTCGCTCGAAACGTCGACGTCCATTGTCCTATCATCCATATAGATTTTAATTTTACCATTTCTTAAAAGATAGACTTATAACTTTTAATTTTACCATTTTTTTTCGGTTCGAGTGTTTTTTTTTTTTTTGTTAGAGTGAATTTTTTATAAACTGTTATTGTTCAGATTTTTTATAGATTTGTTTTTTTTTAGAGTGAATTTTTTTATGAACTATTATTGTTTAGATTTTTTTGTAGATTCGTTTTTTATGCATAGTTGATTTTTTTCTTTGAAAAATCATAGATTATCAAGAGTAGATATTTGTTAGAGTGATTTTTTTTATAAAATTTTATTTTTTAAATATTATAAGTTTCTTTAGAGTTTGTTCAGATTAAAAAGGAAGATGCATTTTTTTCTTTTATTGGTTCGAATGTGTTTTTTTGTTAGATTGATTTTTTTATAAAATTTGTTTAGATGTTGTAAATTTCTTTAGAGTTTGTTCAAATTAAAAAGGAAGATGCATTTTTTTTTTCGGTGGTTCGAGTGTTTTATTATTATTATTATTTTTGGTTCTATTTTGTTTTTACAGCTGATTGTTTTTTTTTTTTTTTTTTTTTTTTTTTTTTTTTTTTGGGGTGTGTGTGTTTTTTTTTGGAAAAATTAGGTATAAGTCCCTTTTTTTCCCCTTATTTAAGTCTTAATCCTGGTTCAAATTATTAGTTGCAATAAGAACAATAATTTTCCATACTGACTCATTTGCCCTTCATTTATGTTTTATATTTCATCGGCGTTAATTGCTTTCATCATTAAATGCTTGGTTGATTCATTTCCGCCTTGAATTTCATTGTTTCGACTTTTTTTGGCGATCTTCATTGATTTTCTGTTCAATTTCATCTTCCTAGATTTCCTTTTCAATTTACGGCGTGAATTGTGTTTCTGTTTTGATCTTTAGCGTAAAGGTAAGTTTTCATCTCAAATTTTCATTGATTTTTTATTTCGTAGTCGACTATTTTCGCTTTCAATTTGCTTTTGTTTGTTTGTAATCTGTTGTTCTTCGCTTATTTTCCATTCAAGTCAAATCGCATTGTATTTTTAGTTTGATACCTCATTTTGATTATGTTTTCGGTTTTATTTTGAGATCGATTTCCATTGGAGACACATTTTTTTACTCTTTATTGCTTTAAGAATCCTGATTCTCATTTGTGTAACCTATGTATGTACAGACTGCTCTGTGAATACTGCATTTCGAATTACATTGTTGAAGCGTGATGTTATGAGAGAAAGAGCATGATTTCTTTCGTTCATTGTACATATTCACGTCGATATCGTGTTACAAAACAATGATCGATGAATGATATCGATCTCATTTTCATTGTTAATGACTTATTTCTTTAGTGTTAGTTGTTAAGTTTTCCTTGTGTTTCCTTGCAGACAAAGAGAGGATGGTGGTTTTGCTTGCGCAATATGCATTAGAGACTTATGTCTTGCCTGCTTCAAAACTCGATTGCTTTGAGTTTATTATTGATAAGATTTGTAGAAATGGTCTTCTTTGAATCCATCGTGTGTTAAGTTGTACTACAAGTCGGTTGTTCTAAGTGTATTTTATCTAATGATGAAGATTTGGTTTCGTTGTTTATTGTTTCTCGCCTTTAATGGGCATGGTCTTCATGTGGATGTTGTACAAGACAAAGAATATTTCTTCATCAACTTCTAGTACTGCCTAACTGATGGTGGTGATGTTGTTTCCTCAAGCTCGAATAGTTGTTTGCCTGTTGTTTGTCCGATAGTGGTGAAGATTTTATGTCGCTTAGTTCCTCGCTTAAGAAGGCTAGGCTTGAGCTAGGTTGGGATAAGATATCTTTTAATCTGGGACGTTGTTTTATGGTGGTGCCTCGAATTCGATTATCTTTGCAAAAGGTGTCCATATACACCGGTTTTCAATATGTTTTAAAAAAGAATGACATCATTAGATATAACGACTTATTGTCCTTTCAAGGAAATATATAATTGTGCATGGAAGGTTCATGGTTTAAAATTGAATACGAATGGCTATTTTTATGTTGAGACTCATGCACCTTTGCTCATATTTGTGGTTCTCACTGGTCGTTCTTTTGATGGTTCACGAATGAGTTCTCGAGCTTGTTGCGATGTTGTTATTGAAACTATGGTGCGCGATACACCTACTTTGAGTCCTGGTGTAGTTAAACGCGATTTGTTCTCCCTATTATCGCTTAGGGTTACATATTTCAAAGCAAGAATTGGTGTGTCGAAAGCCAAATCGCTTTGTTTGAAATGTGTGTGAATCCTTTAACAGATTGCCTGCGATATGTTGCCTGCCTCTTGGATTCAAATCCGGCTCGTGTTGTTTATGAAGTGGATCATGGATCATGTCGCTTTAAACGATTGTTTGTTGCTTTTGCCGGGTTGCATACGTGGTTTCAATGCTTGCCGCCCTCTCCTTTTTCCGGATGGAGCACATTTGAAGCGGTCAATTTAGGGGTCATTTATTGGGTGCTACCGGGGAAAGATGGTAATCAAGGTATATGAGTTTTTACTTGTTATATAATATGTTTGATTAATAATGAGTAACACAAGATGATCGATGACGATGACGATGACGATGACGATGATCGATGAATACTATATCGATTCATAAACTCGACATTCATATTATTTTCTTTTATGTTGTATCTATCCCCTTTGTTTTGCTATTGTTGATTCCGAGGACATTGAAAATTGGAACCGGTTTCTCATCAATCAAAGGCTATTTTGGATCCTATGCGGCGACTTACATTTATGAGTGATAGAATCTGGTTTGATTGATGGTGTTCGATCGCTTTTCCGGACGCTTACCATTCATATTGTTTGTATCATTTGAAGCTTAATTTACGTGAGAAGTGTCTTTCAATTTTCAAAAACAAGTTTTTAGGCATCGAATGGTTGAGTTGCTTCAAAGAAGGTGTGCCTATGCTTCTACCAAATCTGAATTTGATTCTAATTATAACTTAATGCTATTTGAGGGTGGTGATGTTTGCGAAAGCATTTTTAAAAATCAAGCATGAGAATTGGGCTAATGCTCACTTCAAGGGTTGTCGGTATGGATACATATCATCTAGCACGGCGTAATCCTTTAATGCGTGGGTTGTGAAAGAGCGCCATCTTCCCGTTGTTAATTTGGTTGATGCTATCCGTATTAAACTTATGCAAATGCTTTCGTGTTTGTATTAGTTTTACTTTTACCGCTTCTCATGTTAATGTGTTTGTTCACGCTCTCTTAGTTTTTTAATGTTTCAGTTGTAGATAAGAGAACTTTAGCTGCATCATGGTCTACTGCTATTTGTCCCACAATTGATGCCATTCTATTGCGTATCATGGATCAATGTAAGCAGTGGCATGTTGTTAGCTCGACGGCTTTTGTTTACGAGGTTCATTCTTCACCGAGTGCTTCAGTGAATTTGAGGGATCGGACCTGCTCTTGCTCTATTTGGCAAAGATTTGGTTATCCATGTGGTCATGGAGTTGTCTTTGCCATGAGTACAAGATCTGCTTTTTGCATGATTATGTCGATGTTTGTTACAGACAAGCTCGCTTTGTGGATTGTTATCAATATGCAATTTATCCTGCTCCAGATACTTATTTATCATCTCCAATATCGCTTTCATCTCATTGTGTTGCCTCCATTCTCTAGGAGGCACTGGAAGACCTCGGACTAAACGCATTCTTTCACGTGGAGAGTCATCAAAACGCTCAAAGCGTGCATATAAATGTAGTCGTTGCGGTTCTTCTAGTCACAATAAGAAAAGATGTACTTCATTGCTTCAATTGGGCTGATTTTATACCGTTGATGATTGTAGAAAATGGTTGTGGTGTTTTGTTTTGTACCGATTTTGTTTATCGCTATGAATTACATATCATTATCGACATCGACATCGATCATCGATATCGATCATCGATCTCATTATTTGACAGCTTGCATTGAATAATAATGATTATATTTGCTTGAGTAATAGTTTTGTAATCTGTGCCATTTCTTTACTGATTTTCAATATATTTTGTACTTGTTTAATGAGCATGATTCTGCATTAAGAGCTTCTTATTTTGATAAAGATTTGAATAATTAGATTTGCAATTAAACCCACATAATAATAGTCATTTGTAGTTTGTCTAATATAATATTTGAGAAATAAAAGACCATTCATTGACAAAAGTAGTCTGCATCATTCGAGTAACATTCAATATGTACTTGACAACAAAAGTACTTCAATTGTTGACCATTCATTGACAAAAGTAGTTAGAATAACCAAGAGTAACAATTTAACATTAGTTTACATTTTAAGAAGAATTCTAAGGTACCAAAGAACATTTCATTCATTGTTATGTCTGTTTATGATCATTCCTTTCATTTGTTGGACGCCTTCATCTTTCAAATCCCTTTGATTGCATTTCTTGTTACGATTCTGTTGATGTAGTATATCATATAAACAAAGACAATCGCTCTCGCATCGATGTTAGTTCAATTGATTAAGAGTCATGTTAGTAATCATATACAATGTATGTAATACTTTCTTACGCTTTGTTTTTTTGTAGTGGTAGGTCGCGAACTTTATTTATCTTCCGAGGCTTCTTTCGAGTCTTCTCCGGCTTTGTTGCTTCATCCGGGTACATGGTGTCCCAAATAAATGATTGTTTGGAATGAATATGTATAACAATAGATGTTAGACTAACAAAGTATCAATAAACAGATAAGTATCGATCATAAGTATCGCAGACGATCGATGTCGATGATCGTCAAGCGTGACGATCAGCAGATGTATCATCACGGTATCGTTGTTGCTTACCACGCTTTCACAATCCTTCAAGTAAGGGTCCTTTGTTCTTCCTGCTTTCAATGAATGGTACATATTCCAAGTACCTTCATGGTTGTTGTGGGTGAGAAGCACCCAATGGTTCCCATCTTCTTCTTTACCTTTGCCCCACAATGGAATAAGCAATCGCTTTTCCCGTTCTTATGTGTTTGACAATTTCTTCAATGGGTTCCTTGTCAGCATTACCCACTGTGTTGTAGAACTTTAAGAAATCCCCCTGCAAAAAAGAATGTTAATGTTCATAGTAACAGCTGTATTATCAGTATTTATAGGAGTATAATAGTCAGATTTTTCATCATACCAATGGTGTCGCCAATTATCCGGTAATTTTCATGTATTACCCCGCTTTTTCCCATGATTGTGCACATTGCATCTATAATCTGCGTATGAAGTTATTTTGTCAGTAGCTAAATTATATTGCATATGGAAGTAGATATTGCAGTGATATTATGAACTTACCGATTCGTCAATGAATAAGTTATTCATTACAGCCACTAGTGAGCTGACTGTGACAAATGGGTAATCTCCTATTGATCTTGCCCATACTTCTTTGCTGTGTATGATTATAGGAGTCACATTATTGTTGAATATGTAATCCTTATACAAGTATTACATGAATTTATTATGAAAAGATACTTACTTTTGCCCACCCTGTTGATTATGATCCCATATACGTTCGTATGCCTCTGTCATAACATGTGCTCCACAGTTGTATTCTTCTTTTGAGTCTTTCATGATTACTTTTCCATTGATCACCTCATTGTCTGTTGGAGCAATGTATTTTGCTTGTTGTTGTTGTTTTTTGTTCTTTCCTTTCTTGGTGTTGTAGTCGAACGCTTCATCCTGAACTGCCTTCTTTTCTCTTGGATTTTCATGAAGCCTTCTGATCAATGATGACTCACCAGTTGTTGGCTTACTTTGTTGAGTTACTTGATGAACTTGAAGCTCTATATTGTGTGTCCTCAACGCTTCGCTTCAAACTTTCAATTTTTCAATCTCCTTGTCCTGTGCATCTAAGCGCCCTTCATACTACAAGTTTTCTAAGCGCTTCTTCCGATAATGCATTATTTTCACCCTCTTTTCAACTCATCCATGGTTGCATCTTTTCGCATAAATCGCTTTTCAAGTTGTGCAATCCTGTTTTTGAATTCTGTGTTTTCTTTTGAATGTGCATTCTTCATTTCACTTAGATGCATCTTCATGTCTTGTCTGATTCCTAAGCTCTCCTCAACTTTTCCTTTCAATTGGTGATTGTATTCTCTTTCTCAAAGCTCTCCTTCTCAAGTTCAAGGAACTTTCTGTGCAAGTGTCTCAATCCTTGTTCTATCTTCCTCTTCCTTCTGCTTGATTCTTTCTTTTTCTTGATTATCTTTGTTTGGATTCATTTCGGCCATGAGATTTTCAATGTATCTTGCCTTTTTGTCAAGTTTTGTGTGAAGGACCTCATTTTGGTATCTTTCCTTTCCATATAAATCCTTCAATTTGTTTACTTGGATGTCAATTCAAAGAATTTTAGCAACTTGTTCCTCCATTTTTGTTTTCATGTTTTCATATTCAACATCCAAAGGCTTCTTAATGCCCAATTATATATGTTTCCTTGGTCTTGTAATTTTAACACATTCTTCAAGCTCGATATTTCTTTTGTTTTTGGTGCACTTTCTCTTGAAGCTTTTTATATCTTCTTCTTTGCCTCAATCATTGTTTGTAGCATGGATATTTCTTGTTTATGGTCCCGCAAAAATAAGTTTATACTGTGTTACCGAGCATCGATCGACATCGATATCGAGCATCGGTGATACTGACATCGATCATCGATCATTCATATAATGTAGGTTTTAATGTTTTTACCTCCCTTGAAGCTTGTCCATATTCCTTTTCTTCCAGCCATGCATTGTCCATTCCCTCTGCACTTTCTTCCTCTCTCTGTTCTTGCTCTTCTTCTCCTTCCTCCTCTTCTTGCTCTTCTTCCATTCCTTCCACTTCTTGCTCTTGATCCTCTCCTTCCTCTTCCTGTTCTTCCTCTCCCTATTTTTCTGGTGCTTCATCATTTCCTTCTTCTTCTTCCTCTCCTTCCTCCCCTTCCTCTTGTTCTTCTTCATTGTCATCTTCATCTTCGTGTTGAATTCATCATCCAATCCTTTGATCACCCATTTCTCATCTATTGTAGAGTCGATTCTTTTTTGTTGAACTACAATGCATGAAAAGGATTTTGTGTAAGGTTGTTAGTGTAAATTGTATAAGAGTTAGTGACAATGTATGATATCTTACCAATTTCTTATTCTTCTTTGTTAGAATTCCTTGTTCTCCTTCTTTCTTGGTACAACCAGGTTCTCAAGTTCTCTTGTGTTCCATTTTGTAATTCTTGGTATTCCATTTGATGAAAGTCCCTTCTTTCCTTTCTTTCTCGGTTTGGTTCTTTTTGTCCACCATTTGTATCCTTGGTCTAATTGCTTCCGAGTGCTCACAGAACCAATAATGCATTTAATATAGTTTATGTTAGTAATTTTAACAGATTATTGCATAATATAAGTAAGATTTAAAGTGGAAACAAACTTACAGTGTGACAAAGATTGTGCATCCATTCACTTGTTTTGGATTATTCCAATTTTGGTTTAAGCCATCATGAGTTGGTCTAACACATATTGTGACCATTGAAAGTAGTTAATCTCTATGTCATCAACATAGTATAATAAGCCCCATGCTATATTTCCTCCTATTTGGAATCAAGACTGTGTGGAGCAAAGAGTAGACACATTAGCTTGACAGAGTCATCAATAGATTCTTTGTCTCGTTTTTCGACAAGCTCCATCACTTTAACTTTTACCATGTGTGCACTTAGTCTTGTTGCAGCCTTAAAATATTTTTTTCTAACTTTGTTTCCCGCCTTCCATGAGCTTTGATGTTTCCAACTTCTTTTCCCCATCCTCTATCCCAAAGATCACTTTGATATCTAATTTAGTTGGCATGCATGATTGACCAAAGAATGTTGAATGTTTCCTTCTTTTGTCATAGTTTGCTTATGAATGCATCCATCATCTCATTCTTCCTCTTCTTTACAATGATCCGAGATTTATAAAGTGCTTTCAAAGATGTGTCCGAATGGGGTTCTGCGATTGCATCTTTGTGTTCCTTTTAAGATCGCTTTTACGCTTTTGATAAGTCATGTATAGCATTTAAGTTTGATCTATATCAGCAATGAGTACCTGCATGTATAAATATTTTGCAGCTAGATGTTAATGTTTAGACACTAAAAAATTCATATCATATCAGTATCAAATCATATCATATCATATCATATCATATCATATCATATCATATCATATCGATTCGCTTCGCCCAGATATCGATGACGATGACGATGACGATGACGATCGATGACGTCGATGACGTCGATGTCGATCACCCCATCCCAAAGATCGTTATCATTATAACCACATCCCAGTATGAGTATCAAGATCATTATAACCACATCCCAAAGATCGCAATATATGAAGTCCGATTATTTAAGAAGCATCATTAATGTTTAGACACTAAATAACAATCATATTCAATAGCTTTTGAGATCATTATGACATCAATTGTCAGTGTTGACGTATCTATGCTCATTATCAGTATCAGTAGCAAAAGAATAAGCCAATCTTTATATATAGGGCATGCACATACAGAAAATATTTTGTAACTTTTGATCAACCGTCTTGCATTTTCACATTTTAGTAGTATCAATTTTATATTAGCAGTAGAATGTTGTTTGAATCTGGAAGCCTCAACATAAAATGATATAAATCCAAATCTGTAATATATTGGTTCATAGTTCTTACCGTAACTGTTCTTCTTCTTCTTCTTCACCACTGCTGTTTCCATTTCCCCTTTTTCTTTTGGACATATTGCAAAAATCGAAAAAATTCTTCGATACTACTCGCTTTTTTTCCGAACTCGACTTCTCTTCGATTTCTTGTTGAATCGCCTCTAATTCTTCGCTTTGATGAAATTTCCGTGGAATGCGAGTGGTTTAATCGTGGAGTAATGAAAATTTCCGGTGGAATGCGAGTGGTTTAATCGTGGAGGAATGAAAATGAACGTGGGTCGGTGCCCTATTCAATTCTATTTCCGTTTCAGTTTTTATCATAAGCAAGGGCATTTTTGTCATGCGGGAAATGTTTGTCCTTTTTGCACATTTTAGAATTTCATTTGTCTGCGCTTATTTATTTTGTCGCCAAAAGAGGACTTTTAGGCTTTTATCTCTTTTTTTTTTTTAAATTTGATCTATTACTTGGCAGAGTACATGCAAGTAACACATGTTCACTTATAAAAAAAAAATGAATTTCACTCTTACCCCAAATAAAATTTAAAAAAAAAAAAATACTTCCACCAACTTTGCACCAATGAGTTTGTCTACAATTAATAAATCGAATTCCTTGTATTGTACTTTTTTTCTCGAAAATGTTGCGTTGTGTTTGATGTGTATACCTGAAAAATAAGAGTAACGTTAAAGTCTGAATAATTAGTGACATAAAAAATCAAATAACATGGATGATTGATTTCTTGAAAGAGAAAAGTTTTCAAGCATATTACGCATATAAGGTCGAGTACCAATGAAAAATAAAAAAGTAAAATATAATGTATGATGTCAGAAAAGAATATACGGCATATATACATTTATGAGAATCATCTTCCTATACATTGTCTTCCTCTTATATGTCCATGCAAAAATGACATAAGTTCACAAAAATAACAATAAATGCTAAATAATAAAACTATAACGATACGTGATTTATTACAATACATTGCAACAATGATAACTAAATAATAAAAGACTTAACATACTTGATACTTCCTTTTCATCAGCATTATGTCCCAAAAAACTTGAAGGTACAATAAGAGTAACGAAAGTATGATCTCAACTAATTGAGTGTAACATAAATAAGAAAATACATTGAGAAAAGTAAGAGTTAATACCTTCGGTTGCTTATATGTTGAATGGATTTCTTGGATGGAATGGTTTGTATGATGTAATTTGTGTTTCAGTAATTTATTTATGGAGGAGATAAGATTTTTTAGGATTGCTTGTTTAGATTTGTTTAAGTAATTTTATATTTAAAAATTTGTTAGGATTGGTTGTTTTTGGATTCTCTTTTATTTTTTTCCTGTTAATATCTTGCTTTTTTTTTTTTTTTTTTTTTTTTGTTCCTGTGCTGTTTTTTTTTTTTTTAAAATTTTTATATCAACAGAATATATGTGTGGATTGTCATTTCCATTTGTTCACGTGTCATTTCCGTTTCATTTTATTATTTTTATTATTTATCCTTTTTTTAAAGGGATATTATTATTATTATTATTTATCTTTTTTTTTTGTTTGGTTGTTGGAGAAAGTTTGTTCCCGTGCTGTTTTTCCTTTTTTTTCTTCTTAAATCAGCAGAATATATGTGTGGATTGTCATTTTGGTTTGTTCGAGTGTCATTTTTGTTTCATTTTTTTATTTTTATTATTTATCTTTTTTGAAGGGATTATATTATTATTATTTATCTTTTAATTTGTTTGTTTTGGAAAAAGATTTATTAGGAATCTTAAAAGCGGATCTGGGTCGAATTTTGAGGGTAATTGGGTTAAATTATCCTTTCAAATATATATAGATATAGATATAGATATAGATTATATTTTGTTGTAAGTAATCAATCAAGGATCCCCTATTTTGATAGAAAAAGGAAATTGTCGTATCGAATAATTCATGATTTAAGATAGATAAATTTGGAAATCAGGTTTATTTTGTACAATCTTTTTATTTAAAGTCCAACTATTTTTGACAGTTTTTTCAAGTATCTCGTACAGATTTTTACATTTGGAGTTTGTCCTACGTTCTCAAAACAAGAGCCGTAGAAGTTCAAAACACTAAATTCATTATTAACTCGGAGAAATTTCTACGGGCTAATCTCAGATTGTGAAATTTCTACGTTGTGGAACAAAGACCCATAGAAATCATTATGTTCGTAGCCCGTAAAAAATTCTATGGGCTACATATGAATTTAGTGTTTTGCGACTCTTGTTATGAAAACATAAATTTCTACGAGGTAACGTACAAAACGTAGAAATTCTACGGACTAATCGAAACCTAATAAATAATAGAGCCGGTGAGAATAAATAAATGACATGAAAGGGAAAAAGAGAAAAAGAAATCATAACAGTGGAAAAAAATGGATGATAATGACAAATCCACTATTCACTACCCCAAATTCACCAACTACATCCCCTGAATTTTAAAAATGATGAAAATAGAAATAATCTAACATAAATCAAAGCTGCAACTACATTAATGTATAAGGATTTTTCTTCAATTTATTGTTAAAATAAAAGCATTAACTCGAGTCCGTAATATTTGATTTTAATAATTGCATAGATGTATTTCTTTGACCAAGTACAAGTCCAGCCTTGGTGTGTGTGGAATACAATAACAATGAAACAATGATATGGTTTCTATTAAGAAAAATAGCCATCAATCTTGGACTAAATATCTAACTGTATAAATCATAGATTCGAAGCTACATGATATTCACCAAAAATCAAATCTGCCAAAACAAAATGGGAATTTTCAATTCGATATTGTTCATCATTTTGTCAATAACCTTCCTATTGTACCAATCTATTTTTCATCTTCCTATTGTTGAAGCAAACGATACACTTATGCCAGGTGATGAACTCATCTTCAACACTGTAGACTCATCTACCACTCTTTCATCTTCCAATGGGAAATTCACTCTGGGATTCTTCAAAATCTCATCTTCTACTACTGATTTAATTTATATGGAATATACATATCTTGGGATCTGGTACACCAATGAGCAAGAGAGCATCAAAGTATGGGTAGCCAATCGCAATCTACCGATTCTTGGCGTTGCAATACTAATAATAGATGACTCAGGAATTCTGAAAGTCAAAAGTGAAAGCGGTGCCACTTTATTCAACGTTTCTGATGATAAGGTTGGTTCAAGCAACAACACGAGAGCCAAGTTGCAAGATTCAGGAAATTTTATTGTTTATGACGAAGCAAACCGAACAATATGGCAGAGGTTTGATTATCCAACTGACACTTTAATTCCTGGAATGAAACTAGGATATAATCTCACAACAAAGAAGAATTGGGAACTAACTTCTTGGGCAAACGATTTTGTTCCCACCTCGGGTGCCTTCACAATGAGATTAAAACAATATCAGAATTCACCACAGTTACTAATCTACCGGCATGGAGAGCTTTATTGGGCTAGTGGTCCATGGAACAAGAGCATTGGGACTTTTCAATTGTTACATTATGTTCTTGATAGCAAGTTCGACCTGACTTTTGATCCTTCAGGCATGTATTTAATTGTCCAGACGATTGGATCCGGTGCATCAACGCAAACGCTGCAGTTATATCCGAATGGCCAATTCACTGATAACACGCAGATGCCCAATAGTGGTACACCGGTCTTCTGTTATGGATATCAGAGACGTGACGGGTGTGCGGATTCTGCATTGCCCAACTGTCGAGCATTAGCCTCGGGGATTACTGGCTATCAGTGGGCAAGTAGTTCCTCAATTTATAATATTGGTCCCAGTAAAACTGATGATAATTCAAGCATTAGCCTCGGTGATTGTATGGAAATATGTTGGAATGATTGCAATTGCTCAGCATGTTCGACATATAATAATACTGGATGCATGTACTGGACTGAACTGAACTTCACTGAACTGAGTCTTGATTCAACTTCATGGAAACCAATTACTGGAGATCAACTTAATGTATATCTTTTGCCTCCAACTGGTCAACCAATTACTGGAGATGCTGAAGTAGGATCTGATCAACAAACTGGAGTTTCGGTTTCACTCAAATCTCCAAAAAGTAAGTTTCTTTACTTTTAATTAGTATATATATAGTTACATATTAACATTTGAATTCAATAAGTTTTACTTATTAGGTTTCAATCAATCATCACATTTTTTTTTTTTTTTTTTTGTACGTATAAATACCATAATATGTATGGTACATCTTCTGATCTAAGTTTCAGAAGATTACAATAATAAATATATCCGAGTCAATTACAAAAACAAATATATCTTTTAAGTTTCAAATAATCGTAATTTTTTCATAATATTTTTATTTTTTGGCATGCGTTTCATCTTCACATCTCATTTGATATTGTTTCGACGTCATTTTCGCATAAATAGCGAATTAGTAGATTTGAGTTGTGGATTTTGTATTTGAAGACATACTATATCGAAATAGTGGATTTGTGTTGATTTCACTATTTGTTTTCCGTGGATTATTTGTTTTCCGTGGATTCCACTCTTCCCCAAAATCCACTATTCGTGAATTAATGAGCATTTTTGCCAGTAATTTTGGCTGTAGTGCTTTTTTTTTTCTTATGCAGAAGGACAACTTTTGGAATATTTTGAGTAACAGGACAACCACACATTTTTTTATTAGGAGAATGACAACTTCTATATTTTCTATATTTTTTTATAGCCCGAAGGAAAAAGTAAAAAAAATAAATAAATCGCGCACTTGTTTTCTGTAGCTGGGAATTTTATTATTTTTTTTTCTCTTTCCTCCCCCATTTTCAAACTCTAATATATTTTGATCTAGAGATCCAAACGCGATAAAAATTTCACTGAATTTTTTATTTTTTGATGATCTTCGTTTTGAGACTTGGTTCGATATAATTACATCTTTTTTTGTGAGATTCACTATCGAAATTCACTCAGTGAATTCCCCCATTGAATCCCGAAAATCAGTGAATATCGACAGAGGATTTTCGGAAATCACGTCGGAATATGTTGAATGTGGTCTCAAAATAAAGAGCATGAAAAAGAATTGCTGAAATAATTTTCAAATTTGGAGTTCTAAATTGAGAGATATGAGTGTTTAGAAAAGATGGATGAGAGAGAATGTGTGTTGCTGTTTTTTAATTTAAATAAGCGCCGGAAAATAAAAGTAAAAAAATAGTTTTGTACTTTATGCAAAGTTTCAATAAGCTGTGATTCTGCTTAATTGATGAAATGTTGTTGTCCTTCTCCCTCATTGCCCATTTTTTTGTTACAATTGAAAGGAAGAAATATAACTATTTACAACCACAATAGTGGACTAACGCAACACTGGTAATAACTTTCCTAAAGAGGAAAACTACTATAACTATTTACCATCGCAATAGTGGACTAACACACCACATAATGTGGGAATAACTTTCCTAAAGAGGAAAACTACTATAACTATTTACCACCACAAGAGTGGGCTAACAGACCACGTAATGTGGGAATAACATTCCTAAAGAAAAAAACTATGCTGGAAGACAAATTATCACCTCCAGAAGGATTTGAACCTGAGACCTCCTGATCTCAAAAACTCAACTCTAGCCATTAACGCTAGACCTCATCAACCTATAGTGGGTATTTATTACGAAAGATTGTTATTTGTACGTGTTGGCCAAAATTTTAACATATTACTTCTCATTTCTACATCCACTTTTGCATTTCAATAGAATACGTCTGATAAGTATTTTTATAATTTTTTTTTTATCTTTTTTGGAAATATTATTCAAAAAATAAAAATATTTGTAAAATCAATAGAAAGGACATGAACATTATTTTTTTTAGTGAAAATGACATTTCTCATCGTGTACAGACAAAAATGCCCATTTTCTCTTTTTCCATGTTTATAATAGCGTATATAATTAGAAATAATTGTTGTATTATTCTTTCCTGATTGATAGCCTAAATTATAGGTAGATTTAAGTGATTGTATTTGGTATATATTATACCCACAGTTCAATGAGAAAGATACGGAAAATATTATTCTTTCATGGTATCACGAGACTAGGGTTCTGATTAATCGCTTCCGCAGCCACCATCTGTCCGCCGTCGTCCTCTTCTTCTTTCTTCTCCGATTGTGATTCCACCATGACAGACACACCGAAGTTTCATCCAGCTCTATCGATCACGAATGTGAAGGCTCTTCTCCCCATCACATTAGATCTGGATTCCGGTCAATATCATTCATGGGCTACCTTATTTAAGGTTCAGGCTAGGGTTCATGATGTTCTTGATCATGTCATTCCTCCCACCGATGCTGATGAGAAAGCGGCGTGTGAGAAGGTCAAGGCCGAAAACCTCCCTCTCTGGAACCGCTGTTTTGCAGTGGATTTATATATGCGACTGTTTCCACTGACATCCTCACCTCGAATATGGTTGATGATGATTCGGCTGCCGTTGCGTGGCAACGAGTTGCTGAATTATTTCATGACAACAACAATTCCAGGCCATGTATCTGAATAAGGAATTCACCAACACCACCCTCGCCGAAATCTCGTCTGCGAACGCATACTGCAATCGTCTTAAGAGTTTGGAGGATCAACTCCAGAATGTCGGGGCACCTGTTACTGAACATGGGATGGTGTTAAAAATGCTTCAGGGGTTGACTAAACAATACTTGAATTTCGTGACAGTCATGCAGAATAAGAAGACCCTCCCTTCGTTTGCTACGGCTCGTTCGAAACTTGCTTTGGAAGAAACGACGATTATGGAACGGGTTAAGCAGGACTCGACATCCACGGTTCTTGCTGCTACTGATGATGGTCCTCCCCCTCATCCTTCTCCGAACAACGGTACCGCTAATGGACGTGGTCAGCAAGGTCGAACTCGCACCAATAATCGTCGTAGCAATAAAAATGGTGGTGGTGCTGATAATGGTCGTGGACAATCTAGTAGAGGAGGGGGCCGAGGTAACAACCGTGGGGGTGGTGGTGGTGGTCAGCCCACCAACCCACCGATACGACAGCCATGGCCTCAACCCCCTTGGTGGTCTTACCCGCAAGCAGCTTGGGCAATGCCTCCCTGCCCATATCCAACTTAGCCGTGGACTCGGCCTGCTGGCCTATCTCAGCCCGGTGTTTTGGGTTCTCGTCCTCCGATGCCGCAACAGGCTTATACCGCCGCTGCTCCATGGATTCCGACGGACATCGAATCGGCTATGCACACGATGTCCCTCTCCCCACTGGACCCGAATTGGTAAATGGACACCGGGGCTACGTCTCACATGACGTCCGCACAAGGTAATCTCTCGTCTTATTTTAATTTGGGCAAAACTAATGGTATTACGGTCGGTAGTGGTCAGACGATTCCAATTCGTGGTTGTCGTCATACGTCTTTGCCTCCCCCAAACCCACCATTATCATTACACAATGTCCTTCATGCCCCACACTTTATCAAAAATTTGGTGTATGTACGAAAGTTTACCGTTGATAATAATGTGTATGTTGTGTTTGATCCGTTTGGTTTTTCTGTGCATGATATACAGACGGGGACGTGTCTCATGAGATGTGATAGCACGGGTGATCTCTATCCCATCACTTCATCCAAACAAAATAAAAGTTTTCCGCATTCTGCATTGTTTTCATCGACTCTTTGGCATGACCGGTTGGGTCATCCAGGCACATCTATTTTAAATTCACTAGCCATAATAAATCGATTGATTGTACCCCTATTTCTAGGACTATATGTTGTCAATCGTGTTAGATTGCCTTTTGTGCTTCCAATTCTAAAACTTGGTTTCCGTTTGATATTTTTCACAGTGATTTGTGGACGTCTCCGGTGTTAAGTTCGTCGGCTGATTGGTATTATGCGTTGTTTTTGGATGATTTTTTGAATTATTTGTGGACGTTTCCTATTGCCAAAAAATCCCAAGTACTACCCATTTTTACAATGCTTAAAAATCATATCCATACTCAGTTCGAACGTGAGATTAAAAATGTACAATGTGATAATGGGGTTGAATATGACAATCATCGCTTTTGGAATTTTTGTTAGTCTTATGGCTTTACGTTCGCGGTTCATTGCTGTGCTTACACACAAGACTACCCCTTTCCGAAAGCTCCGCGGGACCACCTACCACTAGACTCCTGACGTATACGAAGGAGTGCGGTTCGTTCGATAAATTCCTACCTCTCTGATCTATCTCTGAGATGTTTGGACGAAGTCTGATTGTTGTTGTTGGAAAAAGAAGAAGACCTAACCCTAGGAATATAGGAACTGGAAGTGGAATGAAAGAGGGATTAGTATTATTGACTCAAAGATAAACCACTAACACCTTCCTCGTTGGGGCTCCGCGCACTGGGAAAACGCTGACGCGACGGGAAACCGTCCACTAGAGTTATTAAAAAAAACTTTTTATGCAACAGACATATCAATATGGGTGGATTATACCTTTCATTCCACTTCCAGTCGGACAGGTGGGGAATCTTGAGGTGAACCAGAAAAGTTTGGGTAGAGCCGGATCTAAGCGTTGGCTAGGTAAGCGTCCTGTAGTAAGAGGTTCGCGGCATGTCAAGCCCTGGTAAGGTTCTTCGCTTTGCATCGAATTAAACCACATGCTCCACCGCTTGTGCGGGCCCCCGTCGCGATTTGATTCTTTTTTATTTCTTTTTTTTTTCATATTGAGATTGATTAAGTCCCGCATGGGGCGTAGAAGGTTTTGATCCTTTTATTCCGGGAGGAATAGCCTCTCATCATATTGCAGCAGGTACATTGGGCATCCCAAAATGGCAAGGCCGAGAGAAAGATACGTTCTATTAATAATATCATGCGCACACTGCTTTTACATGCTTCTGTGCCCTCTTCTTTTTGGCCACATGCGTTACAAATGGCATCATACCTTCTAAATATTCTTCCCAGTTCTTTATTAGAAAACGAGTCGCCGTTAAAAAATTTGTACCGAAAAGATCCCTCGCATTCTCATCTTCGAGTTTTTGGGTGTTTGTGTTACCCTTTATTCCCTTCCACAACGATCCACAAACTCCAAGCCCGATCTACTCCTTGTGTGTTTTTGGGGTTTCCGTCCAATCACCGGGGCTACAAGTGTTTTGATTTATCTAGTCATAAGATCATTACGTGTCGTCATGTCCAATTTGATGAAACCAAATTTCCCTTTGCTGAGCACCATCGACTGACTCCATCGACGTATGATTTTTTGGACAGTGGCTTTTCACCCCATATAATCAATCACTTCCTGCAAAACACCCCCCTCGGCCTAGCTCCCTCCAGATGAAGTGCAGCCCATTTCTCCTGTGGCCGCACCGTCTCCTCAGCCCATTGATGTCCTGCCAAATTCCCCACCTCCAAGCAGGCCGGTTACACGCAGCCAACATGGAATATACAAGCCTAATCCGAAGTATACTTCCGACCAGGCTAATATTCTCTCGGTCACCAAGCCTCCTCTTCCCCGTACCCATTTGGCTGCCCTACGTGACCCGAATTGGAATTTGGCTATGCCTGGTGAATTTAATGCCCTTATTAAAAATAAGACATGGGATTTAGTGCCACGTTTCCCTGATGTTAATATAATTCGATCTATGTGGATCTTTACTCATAAAGAAAAATCTGACGGTTCTTTTGAGAGGCATAAAGCCCGACTTGTAGGTGATGGCAAGACTCAGCAGGTTGGCATTGATTGTGGAGAGACTTTTAGTCTAGTCGTGAAGCCGGCTACGATTAGGACGGTACTCAGTCTTTCTTTATCTAATAATTGGCCGATATATCAATTGGACGTCAAGAATGCGTTCTTGCATGGTGAGCTAAAGGAGGTTGTTTATATGCATCAACCTATGGGTTTCCGTGACTCGGCACATCCGGATTATGTCTGCTTATTGCGCAAGTCACTTTATGGCCTGAAGCAGGCTCCTCGGGCTTGGTACAAGCGGTTTGCGAATTTTGTGATGATTCTTGGATTCACGAAAGTCAGATACGTCGCTCTTCATTTATCGACATGGTTCTGATATGGCCTATTTACAGTTATACGTTGATGATATAATATTGACTGCGTCGTCTGAGGCACTTCGCACTACTATCATGTCTCACCTTAGCTCCGAGTTTGCGATGAAAGATGGGACCCTTAAACTACTTTTTGGGCATTCGGGTCACTCATCATTCAGATGGGTTGTTTTTGTCTCAACGCAAGTATGCTACTGAGATTATTGAGTGTGCAGGTATGAGCTCTTGTAAGCCGTCTCTTACTCCGGTTGATACTAAGCCGAAAATCAGTGGTTCGGCCGGTGCCTCTTATGAGGACCCGACACATTATCGCAGCCTTGCGGGTGCTCTTCAATATCTCACGTTTACACGACCTGATATATCGTATGCGGTTCAACAGGTGTGCCTCCACATGCATGACCCGCGGGTAGAACATATGCTTGCTCTAAAACGCATTATTCGGTATGTCCAAGGCACCCTTCACCTTGGATTGCATCTTTATTCCTCGTCGGTCTGGGACCTCGTGTTATATACTGATTCCAATTGGGGTGGATGTCCTGATACTCGCCGGTCTACGTCCGGCTACTGTGTTTTTTTGGGTGACAATTTGATTTTGTGGTCACCCAAACGTCAGCCAACTCTCTCACGTTCTAGTGCCGAGGCAGAATACAGGGGAGTCGCCAATGTGGTCTCTGAATCTTGTTGGCTTCGCAATCTCTTATTGGAACTCCACTGTCCGGTTCGTAAAGCTACTCTAGTTTATTGTGACAATGTGAGTGCCATTTATCTCTCCGGTAATCCCGTTCAGCACCAACGCACCAAGCATATTGAGATGGATATTCATTTTGTTCGTGAAAAGGTTGCACGGGGTGAAGTCCGTGTTCATCATGTCCCGTCTCGCTATCAGATCACGGATATTTTTACCAAGGGGTTGCCACTCGTTCTGTCTAAAGACTTCCGGAACAGTCTCAGCGTCCGTGCTCCTCCCGTTTCGACTGCGGGGGTGTAATAGCGTATATAATTAGAAATAATTGTTGTATTTTTCTTTCTTGATTGATAGCCTAAATTATAGGTAGATTTAACTGATTGTATTGGTATATATTATACCCACAGTTCAATGACAAAGATACGGAAAATATTATTCTTTCGGTTTATGTTTGGAGGATTTTGCATCATTCAAAACAAACTAAATTTATAAAACCGATACTTACAATGCAAACTAACTCCTAACCGACCGAATATCGGGTAGTTGCTAGTACAGGAGGGTAAGTAAGGGTGTCGATCCACAGGGAGATGGTTTGATGAACACGTCTTATGTTTTAGATTTAAAAGCTAGCAATTGCATAGACAGAGAATCGAAGTTGATTCAAAGCTATGAAAGGATCGTTCGGACTGAAAGTTTAAAGTGCAGAGAAATTAAATTAACAAAGCAGGAAAGTAAACTAAGGCTTAAATCTATGAAATTAATCAACAAGAAATTTGGGGAAAAAAAACGGCAAACATTGGATCAACAATTTGCTCAAAAAATTGAAGGTTATCTTATAATGATTTACTGCGTTTCTTAAAAGAGGTGGGTCCACCTGTTCAAAAGCAAAACGATCTAATCTCTCAAAACGTTCTATTCAATTAACGAGCAAGGTGCAAATCTCTCGATTTAATGACCTAAACAACAACTGAGCAACTCTCGTTTTAGCTAACAGTCAATTGTTCAATCGAAAAGCAAGGTGTTCTTAATTCACAGAATTTTCATTCAGGAAAACAATTGAGCATTCATCATCTCTCGATGTAAATGAAATTAAACCATAAAACGAGCTAAAAGATCTGACCTCTATTGAAGAACACAGTAAATCAGAATGAGAAAACCAGAATTAATAAGAAAATTGCATCCCCAATGCTGCCAAATTTGATTTAGCTATCCATAGAGTGAATGATTACAATGCTTGAAGAGAAATCCATGAAATCTAAGCTAAAAAGTGAATTGAATCTAAGAAACCCAGCCACCAAGAAGGCTTTTGGGACTGTTTTGATCTGAGAAATTTGATCTAGAAAGGTTGTATATTCTATCCCCCCTCTACTGATTACATATGAGGTCTATTTATAGGAAAACTAGAAATAACAGACTATCTGCAGATTGAACGCCATTTTGAAGGATGAAACGCCCGTTCAGTGTATGAAACGCTCGGTTGAATATTTGGACGCCCGTTCAACTTGATACTACTCAGCTTCCCAACTCTCTGTTAGCTCTGAACGCCATTTTGCTTTTTTGGAACGCCCGTTCAACTTCCTGTAACTGAATTCAGTTGAGATGCAACGGTTCTTCCCACTTGTTGATCCATAATTCATTCTCTTTCTTCTAACAACCTTGCTAACAACTTGATCTTATCTTTAATTGCTTCATTCCACCATTCCACCTCATCACCATTATCTATATTATGATTTAAAAATTGCAAAAACATAACATAGTCCAAAATAATGTGAAACTTATAATTAAAGCCCACTATTAAGCCCATTTTGCAATTAATTCATTTAAGAACAACTTTACTTATTAAATCTATTTTAAAGCCCAATTTCAATGCAATTTATATTAATATGGGGAATTTGATAAGAAAATTATCGTATAAATTTGTATAAATTCACCCTTAACAACTCCCCCACACTTAGCTTTTTGCTAGTCCCGAGCAAAACAAAACATTGCCCTGGTTCGAAGCCGAAAAGTAGATATACCATCCAATGCATAGTAAAGAAATTAGAAGCTCACCCTTATGTGTGTGTGAAAAACCATATTAAACTTCCACCATCTCCAACTTGAATCAAGTTCAAGCAAAACTAGCTAATACCACAATTAGACTAAGTATAGATTACTTGTACCCTAGAAAACATCTTATGTCATGAAAAAGACAACGAAGGTATTCAGGACCTTTCCGACATACTTAGAGGATAGTCCCTGCAGCATATCTCTTAGTTTATACTGGGTATAAGGTATACGATAACTAAGCCTTGATCTTTATTTATTCTAATTTTCCAATTTGATTCCGTTTTCACTTTTTTATGCACATCAGAATAAGCTTTTGCTCGTCATAGCAGAATAGGACATTTCGTGATAATGCCCTAACTACCCAAATCATAAAGCAGCTTTTTCTGATTGTCGTGAGCTTTTGGTCATCATAGCAGAATAGGACATTTCGTGATAATGCCCTAACTCACTCCAGTCATCGACAAGCTTCTGACACGGCTCTTTATATTATTTACTATTTTGCTTATACGAGATTTCTGGCTGGCAGCAGTTCTAAGCCATAAGCTATACAAACTTACTGAGCATAACACCTCAAGCAGAAACTTATTAATTCAAGACTATAGTCACGTTTTTACTTATCACATTCAAACTTTGAGATATTAACCGTATATCGTACTACAGTTCCAAATACTTAGCTATCATCAGTTCCATGACATTAACATAAGCACAGGGTACCAACAATCATTCAGTCTAACTGGGTATCGCTTTAAAGGTTAGCTCATCATCTAATATGGCATGTGAAAAGTAATGTCGGGTGAGACATCTAACCTACTAGAAATATACATTATAAGGTATCTATTCTTATAATACCGAACATAGGCATGCATGCTTGGTCGGGACAAAACAAATTTTCAAATTTTAGCTTATTTTGCATGGAATCAAGAGAATATAAGTAAAGGTAATATAGACCATTCCCCTCCCCCACACTTGAATCACAACGTGTCCTCAAGTTGTGTCAAAAGGAGACAGTTAAGGGTACTTAGCTCTTTTTATCAAAGTCGGATATCGATGGTCAGGCCGTAGCATGAAAAATACCAACGATGTCCACATATGACGCATGAAGCACAAGAATAAAAAGGGCGGACAGTGCACCTGTAACACTTGAGAAACACAACAAGAAAAATCGAGGGGAGATGGGGGAACATGCATATAATAGAGATATAAAAGAGAAAGCAAAAGCATGGTGAAATCCCATCTAGCTAGATAGAAAACATATAATTAAGATAGAGGCATAGGTGAAATGATAAAACAAGGGAATACGGATCCTCTATGTATGAATAAAGTGCTATATAAGTTCACATAAAAGTATCCAAGTCAACTAATGGAAGAGGAGAAGTGGAAAAGATATAAATGTCTGTTTTGGAAAGGCTGAACGCCCGTTTGGGAAATGGGACGTCTGTTCAGAAAGTTAAAACAGCAGAACAGAAAAAATAAAAACAGAGCATTCCATTGAATCCAAAATCATCAAACAGAAGCAATAGATAGTCGAAAAGGCCTTCCAAAACCAGGCAAAAACAAGTGCAAATGAAATGAAATGTCAAGTAGGGGCAAAGTTGTAGAGAAAACAAAGGTGAAAGTCTGGACGCGGGTGAGGATGTCGATATCTGCATCCAGAACCCTCAAGCCGCCGCCAGGGCCTCCTCTGTGGAAATGGCATGAATCCTACCGACAAACTCGAACTCAGGCTCGGACATCCCAAAGAACTCATGCGTAGGTATGCCGTAAGGGTATCGCTCATCCCTCCTCACCATCTCAACCGGTAGATCAAACAGCAACGCTTCGTCAAAAGCTGTATGATAAAAAAAGCGAAATAGAAAGCAAACAACGCAAATAGAAAGAAAAAGATATCTAGGGTGCCTCCTAGTAGCGCTTCAGTTATTGTCGTTAGCTCGACAAACCGTTGTAACTCAACCCGGATCGGGCCATTTCACTTTTCTACTAGCCACATTATGCAAAGCGTGATTGTCAGGGTGACGGTAGACATAATGCATACCAGGAGTGATGTTAAGGGTATTTTTATACGGTTTTTAACGTTATATTTGATAATGATTTCCTCCGTATTTGTATAATTTGCATAGAAAACGAGTGTTTAAATGATTTATTAAGCAAGTAAGATTTTGATTAGTTTATTTGCAAAATGAGGTTGTGTATGTGTTTTAATTATTGTTTTACGAGTATTTGGATTGTGTTACGTTTTGCGGTGTTTTTGATGTCATGTAGGTACATGTTGGAGGCTGAATTGATGATCAAATGTTGATATAATTCGAGCTAAATCAAGAAAGAGACGAGGAAAGAAGGATAAAGATGGAAGAAGGAGGAGATAAAGATCAAGAAATCGAGTTACAAAGACATATGGGCGTTCGTCCGGGTCCCGTCCAGAGTGGGCGGGGCGTTTGATAAAGCGTACGGGCGTCCAGGAAGTATTTTGATACAGAGAGTTTGGGCGCTGGAGGAACGAACGCCTGGCACAAGTTCAAGGTCAAAGAACGAACGTCGAGATATCGGACGAAGCGTCCGAGGAAGGAAATCAGGATTCGGGTAGCGCTGAACTTCCAACGCAGTTCTTGATATGATAACAACCGATTTGACTCTGGACCTCAAGAGAAGAGTTGTAGGTCTTGAAGAGAGGATTCTACAGGATTTTGAATCACTCCATTCCGACTTACGAGGCCCGAGATATGAGCGTTACAAGTTTGGATGCTGTTGCTGAAAATAGTGGACGAGCGTCCGGAATCTTCAAACGGGCGTCCGGAGCGGTTCTCAGTAGCGACCGACATTGAAACTCTATATAAGCAGCGGATTTCTTTCACCCTAATCATACAATTCGATCCCTAAACCCTAGGAGCAGCTTGGCTGCGTTTTACTCCTTTATTTTCCGGTTTTTATGCAATAAAACATCTAGATTAGATAGTTAGATTTATGTTCTTTATTTCATCAATTTCAAGCTTTCAAAGGATGCTAAGAGGCTAATCCTCTTTGAACAAGCGTTGTGAAGCCGTCCAATTCAACAATTCAGTTTTGTTCGTGATTAATTCGTGAGTTTCTACTTCGAAGTTGTTTCTTTTATCATTGTTTATCATTATGTATTGCAATTACATCGAAAGATCGTTGCTTTTATGATTGTTTTAACTTGATGAGAGTCATGTTAATGTTAGATCACCATGATAAAAGTTTAGACCTTTAATCTAATCAAAACGAAAGTTATTAGATTAAATCTCTAGATTAGAAATTGAAAGATTTCACGCTTAGGTTAGAAAGACGTAATCTTTAACATCGAGAGATAAAAGATTAGAAACGAACTTGTCTACGAGTAGGAGTTTATGCCTTCGATTAGGTGAATCACGACTTGAGTAGAGATCACGAATTAATCCGAATTAGAATTGAATGTTGATAGGATAGGTGGATCGATTGCTTGTTCGTTCGTTATAAATTGATTTTAATCCTTTAAACTTGAATTGCTTAGCTTTAGTTTTACTTTTCCTGCACTTTAGTTTAGTTTTTATCGCTTTCAGTCTTGCCTAGCATTGGACCAATCCTCTGTCTAGTTATTTTCTGCATATGTGTTTAGTTAGTTATTCGTTAGGTTAGTAATCGTGACAATAATTAGTTAAAAACAAAAGCTAGGGTTAACATTCGCCTAGTTCCCGTAAGATCGACCCGGCATAGCCTCTCATTACTGATCCTTGCACTTGAGGTTAACCGGTTTTATTACTTGTTTATTTTGTATTAATAAAATCCGTGACAAGTTTTTGGCGCCGTTGCCGGGGACCCGGACGGTTGCCTAGTTTTTGTTTTTGTTTGTCTTTTTCGTTTTCTGTTTTTAGGTTTGTTTTTGTTCTGTTTTTTTTTTTTTAGGTTTGTTTTTAGTTTAACCTTTAGGTAGTTAGGTTTTTGGTTTAGATTTTTAGGTTTGAAGTTTTTAAAGTTTTTGTGATTAGTTTCTTCCTCCTTTTCCTCGCTCTGCTTTCTTTCTCTTATCCTCTCTGCTTCGCAATCGCTTTATTCTTACTTTCAAATTTTTGCATCCGACGAGCGTCCATACTTATGAACGCCCGCTTCACCGTGAAAATTTCAATCTCAGATCATTTTTGACCCTTTGAACGAACGTCCATATTTTTGGACGCCCGTTCGATCCTAAACTCAGTGAGCGCCCGTCCATTATTTGGACGCCCGTCTGTTTTCTTGTTTCAGTGGTTTTTTTTGTTTCTACCTGTCTGTTCTATCTTTTCTCGTTCTTACATTGATTAGGGGGCATCTAAGGTTGAATCATCTGACTCCACACCTTTCACGATCAAATTTTAGGATAAAAGGGTCCGTTTTAGCACTTGATAGTATTTTGGCCATAACTTTCGGCTCGAGTGTCGGATTGGCGCGCAGACCCCAATTCGAAAGCTCGCTCCGACGCCGACGACGTGGCGGACCGCCGAGAGGCCGTCCAACACCGCTTTCGAGTCAAAATCCACTGTTTTCCCTTCCATTTTGGGGTTAGAAGATTTCAACACATGTTTTTCCTCTTTTTAGTGTTTTCTGCTTTTCTCGCTTTTAATTTTCTTAGGTAGTTTATAGTTTTGGTTATTAGGATTTTTCGTAGTTAAGTTTCGTAGTCTTTGATTCCTCTAGGTTTAGTTATCCTTTCCCTCTGTCTCTTTTTTTCCCATGCTTTCCTCGCTGCTTACGATATCGCTTCGCTCGAAAAATCTTGCCTATGGACGGCGTCCCACTAGTTTGAACGCCGTCCACTGTAAAATTTTCATTCCATGGCGTTTTCCGATCCTTGAACGAACGTTCACCGCTTTGACGCTGTTCGAGTATATTTTCTCAGCGGGCGATCGTTCACATAAGTGGACGCCCGTCCGTCCCCCTTTCTTTCTTAATCTTTCTCTTTTCTTCTCTTTTCTTTAGGTTTTTGATCTTAGAGTAAGGTTTTTAATCTTTTAGATATCAGGTCTTTAATTTATTAGTTTTTAGGTTTCCTTTCCTTAGATTTAGGTTTTCTCAACTTGATTTTGGGATCGGTTTATGCAAACTCGTAGTCACAAGGACCATTACTTTGCTCCTCGACATCGAGCGTACCATAGTCCGACCCAATAGGCGAAGACTTCGCTTTGACGAAGGAAAAGCCGAAGATCAAGAGTTTGAGCTATCTTTTCAAAGGGAAATCGAAGAAATTGTAATAATGGCGGCGAAGATAGACGGACATTGGCGGACTCGCGCCATGCCTGGTGCGATGAATCACCAACCCAAATATCGCCTTACCAACCATTACCGCACAAACTTTCGAACTCAAACCCAGCTCATTCGGATGATGCAAATGCATCAATGTTTCACGGGTCCCTTCGAAAATCCTCACACACACGTACACACATTTCGGAGATATGTGGTACGACACGCATTCAAGGTGTGAGTGAGGATGCGATTAAACTTACATCAAGCTTCCGTTTCTTTGAAGGAGAAGCTAAAGAATGGTATAGCTCTCTCCTGCGAGAATCCATTACCACTTGGGCTGCATTGGAAAAATTTTTAAGCCAATACTTTCCACCGCCAAGACAAATTCAGTGTTTAAGGGAAATATACAATTTTTATCAAACGGAAATGTAATCATTCTTTGAGGCATGGAAGAGATTTAAGGCTCTTCTTCGTAAATGCCCCCACCATGGGTTAGACTTGCAGAGGCAAGTCAATACTTTTTCAGCTGGGTTGACCGAGCTCACCAAGGGCATGGTCAATAGTTCATCAGTGGGGCATTCTGAGGAAAACGCCTCAAGAAGGGTAGGCATTGTTCAAGACATTGCCAAATATAATTATGCCCCCTCTTTCAAGTCGTTCAGGCACCACCACCTCCTCCTGTAGATCGAGGAGGTGAAAATGCAGAACGAGATTTCCATGTCGGCAAGCGGCGGTGCTACGCTTACCACGCCTCCAAATCCGAGTTATCGACTCTTTCATTTTTACGAACTCTCAAGTTCAGATCGCGAAATTGTTCTCTCGACCGCCACATGGTTGGCCAAGCACAATTCATGCCCCCAATTCTTATCAAGTCAATGCCGTCCCAGAATCATGGACAGTACAACCAAGTCGCATGCCAGGTATGTGACGATATGGGGCATACTGCTCGTTTCTGTCCTATGATTGGACAGAACGCTGAAATCAATGCCTTCAATGGCCAGCCAAATCAAAGGTTTGGTAATCAATTCACTGGCCAAGGCAACTTTCGAAACCAGGGTTTCCACCCAAATCAAAATCTAAATTAAATTTCAATCAAAATTTCAATCAAAACTCGAATTTCAATCGAAACCCTAGTTTTAATCGTAACCCGAACTTGAATTCTTCCAATCCAAATCAAGGGTTAAATCAAAGTTGGCCTAACAATCCAAATCCTCCATTTCAAAGTCCGGTCCACCAACCTTTCTCTCAAAACATTTGTAACTCTCAAGGTCCATCTCACGTTGATGATCTGGAAGCTAGATTGGACTCCTATCAGAAGGAGCTGAAGGAGCAGAACAATAACTTCCAGAGGGAGCAAAATAATAATATCCAGTTGTTGATGAATTCGATCAAGCACCTTGAGAAGCAAATGGCCGACCAAAGAAGCTTCTGACCATCGTGGCAGATGCCAAACTCCACGGAGAGAAATCCCAAAGGTGGTCATGTAGCTCATAATCGAATTGAATCTTGGCCAATGCACCGACTTGGTTCCTTCACTTCCATACGGTGGAGGAGAGGCCAGCGCAATGAACTTAAGTGGTACTCAACCGAGTGGTCCCCAACCAGGAAACCACTAGCCCCTCCTCCCCCAAAGGATAAGGCGGGAGGAAGTCGAGCACCCATCATCCCCTTGGCTACAAGCGGTACTCGGTGGCTGATCCCCGAGAGGTGTAGAAGTTGAAAGACATCGTGGTGATCCTCGATAGGTGAAAGAATTGAGATTCCTCGAGTGGTCGATCCTTGAGGAATGAAGAATCAATTAAGAATCCTCGTGTGGCTGATCCCCGAGGAGTGATGAATCAAATGATCGTCAGTGTGGTGATCCTCGACTAATAAAAAGAATGATAAGACGGTGAGGTGGAAAGATGTGGAAGACAAAGCAGTTAGTTCATCCTCGAAGAAAGTATTTTCCGAGGATGATTTGAAAAAGCTTCCATTTCCACCGAGAAAGAGCAACATCCCATTGCATGAAGATAAGAAGTACGGAAAGGTGCTTAATCAATAAAAATACTCAGTTAATCTTCCACTCTCGTAAGTTTTGGTTGAAATGCCTAAGTATACTAAATTCATCAAGGATGTTGTTTCCTCGAAGAAGAAGTTAGCGTAAATGGATCAGGCAATTGGTGAGGATTGTTCAATGATCAATTATCCGACTTACCAATCAAAAGAGGTGACCCGGAAAATTCGTGCTCACGCTATGGATGGGAGGCTTAGTCTTTCCGAATTCTTTATGTGACTTGGGTGCATCCATCACCGATGCCATTGTCTCAGTGTGTGAGCAAATGGTTTACAAAGTCTTCTAGAACCCACTTCCATGAACCTTCGGGTCACGATAGATCTTCTAAGAAAGCTTCAGGATTCTCAAAGACATTTTAGTCCGGATCGATAGATTTACCTTTCCCCGTTGATTGGTACGTCTTAGATATGGGAAAAGATGAGAAAGTCCCCCTGATTCTTGGGAGACCTTTCCTATCCACAGCTAGGGCCCTCATCGATTGTGATGGTGGGCAAGTAACTATTCGAGTTGGTGACCAAGAGGTGAGCTATAGTGTCTCTAAATCCATTCAAGTACCCTCTGGTTCTCCAACCGGCTTTTCTATTGAGGAGTCATTTAATGACTTCAATGATCGTATGGACGAGCAAGTCAAGGCCGTGGAAAGCGGAATATGAGCGATTGATCGATAATCTGAATAGTCATGGTATGGTCAATCTGAACCAGCTTAGCGGTGATTTTGAGGATGAGCTAAGAGAAGAAGCCTTGGCGAGTAGGACCACTAAGTAAGCTCAACGATGTTGAGTTGAAGAGTGGCGATCTTAAATCAAGTCTAGAGGATCCTCCCGTAGATTTGGCATCAAGCCGTTACCTAAACATCTTAAGTATGTGTTTTTAAGAGAAGGTGACAAGCTTCCTTTGATCATCTCTGCCAAGCTATCTCGTATGTAAGAGCTTAAACTGTTAAACGCCTTGCGCAAAATGAAAAAGCCTTTGGATGGCGGTGTGGGAGATATCCGAGGATATCTCCCGACATCTCAGATGCACAAGATCAAGACTGAGGAGGGTGCAAAACGAGTTAGACAGCCTCGTAGAAGGCTCAACCTCACATGCAAGAGGTAGTCAAGAAGGAGATCATTAAACTTCTAGATATGGGTATCATTTACGCCATTGCTTTGACAAAGTGAATGGGTTTCCCGACTCGTAGTCCCCAAAAAGGGGGAATTACTATTGAGAAGAATGAGAAGGAGAGAGAGATAGCATTGAGGCTCGTTCTCGGATACAGAGTATGTATCGATTATCGAAAGCTCAATGAGGTCACACCGAAAGATCATTTTCCCTTCCATTCATTGACCAGATGCTTGAGCGTCTGGCGGGCACGATTCTACCGCTTCGGATGGATATTCGTGATACTTCCAGATACCCATCGATCCTGTTGACCAAGAGAAGACCACTTTCACCGCCTCTATGGTACATTCGCCTGCACAGCGGATGCCATTTGGTCTCTCAGAATGCCCCACCACCTTTCAAAGGTGTATGATGGCAATCTTTGACAAAGCTAGTTGAAAAGTGCATGGAGATTTTTATGGATGATTTCTCGGTCTTTGGTCACTCCTTCGATGATTGCCTCGATAATCTTGATCGGGTGTTGTCAAGATGTGTGAAAAGGACTTAGTGCTTAATTGGGAAAAATGCCATTTCATGGTAGATGAAGGTATAGTCCTTGGCCACAAAGTGTCCGCCAAAGGTATAGAAGTAGATAGGGCCAAGGTAGAAGCTATTGAGAAGATGAGTTATCCTAAGAATGTTCGGGAAGTCCGAGGTTTTCTCGACATGTCGGGCTTCTATGGAGGTTCATCCAGACTTTTCAAGGATCGCCAAGCCCTGCCTACCTTACTAAAAGAAGACGTTACTTTTGATTTTGATGATAGTTGCAAGCACGCGTTTGAGGAGCTCAAAAATCGCCTGATCTCTCGCTCCAATTCTTATTTCACCTGATCGAACTTGCCTTTTTGAGCTTATGTGCGATGCATCCAACTATGTTTGTTGGTGCGCCTTTAGGACAAATAATCGAAGGAAAGTTCCACCTATCTATTACGCCAGCCACACGTTGAATCCTTCGCAAGTTAACTATACGACTACCGAAAAGGAATTATTGGCCGTAGTGTTTGCTATGGACAAGTTCCGTAGTTACTTGTTAGGTGCTCAAGTGATCGTGTGGACTCGATCACGCTGCGGTATCTCGATGACTAAAAAGGATGCTAAACCGCGCTATCGCGTTGGATACCGACCCTACAAGAGTTTGACGCTCAAATCAAAGACAAGAAGGGCAGTGAGAATGTAGTAGCGGATCATGTGTCTAGGATGTTAAATGAGGAAAAGAATGAACCAGATGATATAGATCTTTACTTTCCTCTAGAAAACATCATGTTGATCGATGGTCGTTCTCCTGATGTTCCTTGGTACTCCTCCATTGTGAACTACCTTCATGCCAAATACCTTGATCCTGAAATGTCTTATCAAGAGAAGAAGAAGTTCTTCTCTGATATGAAATATTTCGTTTGGGATGAACCTTACCTTTTCAAGATTTGCAAAGATGGTTTGCTGAGGAGGTGTGTTCCCGAATCTGAGCAACGCGATATAATCGAGCAATGCCATAGTGGACCCACAGGTGGTCACTTTGGTCCTTGGAAAACGGTTGCGAAGATCTTCCAGTCCGGTTTCTATTGGCCTACGATCTTTAAGGATACAGAAGCCTTCTGTAAAGCTTGCGATAGGTGTCAAAGAACCGGAGCTTTAACAAGGAGGTTTGACATGCCTTTGCAACCCATCCTTGAATGCGAAGTCTTTGATGTTTGGGGCATCGATTTTATGGGACCATTCCCATCATCTTGTGGCAACAAATACATCTTAGTCTGCGTTGACTATGTTTCGAAATGGGTGGAGGCGTGAGCCACTCCTCACAATGATCATAAACGGTCATGAAATTTCAAGAAGAACATCTTTGTGAGGTTTGGATGTCCACGTGCCTTGATCGGTGATGAAGGGACACACTTTTGCAACCGACCTTTGGAAAAAGTCTCGAGAAGTATGGTGTTCGCCATAAACCGGCACACCATATCATCCGATGACTAGTGGTCGTTGAGCGAAGCAACCAGAGCTTGAAGAAGATCCTGGAGAAGACAAAGAATACCATAGAAAAGACTGGAGTCTTAAGTTGGATGATGTGCTATGGGCATATAGGACCGCCTATAAGACCCCTATGGGTACATCGCCATATCAAATGGTCTACGGGAAACCATGTCATCTGCCAGCTTGAGCTGAGAGCACGGCGTCTTGGGCTACGGTTTTCTTAACTTCGATTCCCAATCTGTGGGCCAACACCGCTGCGCAGCAGCTTGTATGAGCCGGATGAATTCGCACTCCAAGCTTACGAAAGCGCCAGGATTAGTAAGGAGAAGATGAAACTCCTCCACGATGCCAAGATAAAGAAGAGAGAATTCAAGGTCGGTGAGCAAGTGTTACTCTACAATTCCAGGTTGCATTTGTTTCCTGGCAAGTTGAGGACACGTTGGTCCGGTCCTTTCGAGATTCTCCAAATCATTCCTGGAGGTGTGCTAGAATTACGAGGTTATGGTGATCAACCGTTCCGAGTTAATGGTCAGAGGTGCAAGCACTATATAGGTGAACATAAAGAAAAGCCTTTGATTGTTAAATTCCTCGAAATCCTCGGGTGTGGGACTTCCGAAGTCAACCACTTTGACGAAGTTTCACCCGATTTGTTTTCTCGAGGATGACGGTTGTGTTAAATCAAGATGTTCTAGCGGTAGTGCCGATATGGAAGAGTTTGAAAGGGAGCGACAACTTAAACGCCATCGGAGGAACCGGAGAAGAAAGAATGCAACCATGGGAAACTTAAAAGGTATGGCGAGCTTTCAAAGATTTAACCCCATGTGTTCATTGCTTGCTTTCGCGCCACACTCTCGATTCGAGCTTACACGAGGTAGTGGGTCGCGCGAAGGTTAAATGGCCTGATCCAGGCTGAGCTTCAAATGTGTCGAGCTAACGACAATAACCATTAGCGCTACTAGGAGGCATCCTAGATATCCCTTAATATATTAGGACTCTCTATTATGTTATTTCTTTTCTTTGATTTATTTGTTTTGTTTAAGTCTAATTCGGGTAATTGTGGATTTTGCCTTGTCGGTTGATTCGATTTCACCTTATCCTTCTCTTTATCTCTATTGTGCCATGTTATATTCCCCCTTTGTCCCCCGAGATCTTGTCTTGTTTTCAAGTGTGCAGGATATTTGTGATAGCAATTATGCGAGCTTTTAGATGAAGCCGCTTTTCCGGTGGATGGTCCATACTCATCGATTCCCTCAAGCATTTCTGGATTGGACGTACGCCACCTCCAGCATTGCCCCATTCGAACTACAATCAGCTAAGTTTTCTTTTTCTTTTATTCTGCACAACATGAGGACATGTTGTAATTTAAGTGTGGGGGAGGGGAATGGTCGACTATGTATCTACCATTTGCTTATTACATGATATTATTATTTTCTATGCTAAATGAGCTGAATTTTTGAAATTTTTGTTTTGTCTCGAGTGAGCAATGCATGTTTTTGTTCGGTTTGTTATATTCATCGATGCTTTATGTCATATGTTTGATAAGTTAGTTGTTTCACCTGATCTATTTTTCACGAGCCATAGTGAATGATGAGCTATTTTTATAAAGTTATACCCCGTTTTGGATTAGTAGTTTTTGATTTTCTTATAAGTCATGTGCTTAGTGCTACGTATATATCTTGGGATTTATGATAGTTTGTATTTAGTTCCGAAGTATGATATACTGTGAATATCTAGACGTTTGAATGTGATAAGTAACACGTAGCTATTGTCAAATTGAAGAAGTTGAATTAAATGAATTATTGGGTGTGTCGGAAGCTAGTCGATGATTTGAGTGAGGTAGGTATACCACGTATGTCCTATATCACTATGATGACTAAAAGCTCACGACGCGCTAGAAAAAGTCGCCTTATGATTGGAGTAAGGTAGGGTATTATCTCGAAATGTCCTATTCTCGCTATGACGGGCAATAGCTCATTCGATGTGTGTTTAAATGTGAAGTAATTAAATCAACTTGAAATTGGTTATGAAATGAATATAAGACTTAGTCTTTCGTTAATCTTATCCCCAGTATAAACCGATAGATATGTTGTAGGGATTATCCTCTCAGTATTTGTAAAGGCCCTAGATATATTCGATCATTCTTTCGGGATATGTCACGCTTTGTAGGGTGCATCTTATGAGTGTCATTTATTGCTAGTCTACGAGGGGGTATTAGCTAGTTTTACTTTGAGTTCCTCAAGTTTGGATTTAGTGGAAGTTTTCTATGGCTATGCACACACACGATGGTGAACTTCTAAGTTATTGAATATATGTTATATTTGTTGAGATGTCTATATTCCTTCCGAGCCTTTATCTTGTTTTGTTTTGCTCGGGACGAGCAAAGTTTAAGTGTGGGGGAGTTGTTAAGGGTATTTTTATACGGTTTTTAACGTTATATTTGATAATGATTTCCTCCGTATTTGTATAATTTGCATAGAAAACGAGTGTTTAAATGATTTATTAAGCAAGTAAGATTTTGATTAGTTTATTTGCAAAATGAGGTTGTGTATGTGTTTTAATTATTGTTTTACTTAGTATTTGGATTGTGTTACGCTTTGCGGTGTTTTTGATGTCATGTAGGTACATGTTGGAGGCTGAATTGATGATCAAATGTTGATATAATTCGAGCTAAATCAAGAAAGAGACGAGGAAAGAAGGATAAAGATGGAAGAAGGAGGAGATAAAGATCAAGAAATCGAGTTACAAAGACATATGGACGTTCGTCGGGTCCCGTCCAGAGTGGACGCGGCGTTTGATAAAGCAGACGGGCGTCCAGGGAAGTATTTTGATACAGAGAGTTTGGGCGCTGGAGGAACGAACGCCTAGCACAAGTTCAAGGTCAAGGAACGAACGTCGAGATAATCGGACGAAAGTCCGTGAGGAAGGAAATCAGATTCCGGTAGCGCTGAACTTCCAACGCAGTTCTTGATATGATAACAACCGATTTGACTCTGGACCTCAAGAGAAGAGTTGTAGGTCTTGAAGAGAGGATTCTACAGGATTTTGAATCACTCCATTCCGACTTACGAGGCCCGAGATATGAGCGTTACAAGTTTGGATGCTGTTGCTGAAAATAGTGGACGAGCGTCCGGAGCGGTTACTGTAGCAGCCGACATTGAAACTCTATATAAGCAGCGGATTTCTTTCACCCTAATCATACAATTCGATCCCTAAACCCTAGGGAGCAGCTTGGCTGCGTTTTTACTCCTTTATTTTCCAGTTTTTATGCAATAAAACATCTAGATTAGATAGTTAGATTTATGTTCTTTATTTCATCAATTTCAAGCTTTCAAAGGATGCTAAGAGGCTAATCCCTCTTTGAACAAGCGTTGTGAAGCCGTCCAATTCAACAATTCAGTTTTGTTCGTGATTAATTCGTGAGTTTCTACTTCGAAGTTGTTTCTTTTATCATTGTTTATCATTATGTATTGCAATTACATCGAAAGATCGTTGCTTTTATGATTGTTTTAACTTGATGAGAGTCATGTTAATGTTAGATCACCATGATAAAAGTTTAGACCTTTAATCTAATCAAAACGAAAGTTATTAGATTAAATCTCTAGATTAGAAATTGAAAGATTTCACGCCTAGGTTAGAAAGACGTAATCTTTAACATCGAGAGATAAAAGATTAGGAAACGAACTTGTCTACGAGAGTAGGAGTTTATGCCTTCGATTAGGTGAATCACGACTTGAGTAGAGATCACGAATTAATCCGAATTAGAATTGAATGTTGATAGGATAGGTGGATCGATTGCTTGTTCGTTCGTTATAAATTGATTTTAATCCTTTAAACTTGAATTGCTTAGCTTTAGTTTTACTTTTCCTGCACTTTAGTTTAGTTTTTATCGCTTTCAGTCTTGCCTAGCATTGGACCAATCCTCTGTCTAGTTATTTTCTGCATATGTGTTTAGTTAGTTATTCGTTAGGTTAGTAATCATGACAATAATTAGTTAAAAACAAAAGCTAGGGTTAACATTCGTCTAGTTCCCCGTAAGATCGACCCGGCATAGCCTCTGTACTACGATCCTTGCACTTGAGGTTAACCGGTTTTATTACTTGTTTATTTTGTATTAATAAAATCCGTGACAAGTGAGTTTACGAAAAAACTGCCAAAAACGCTGAAGTGTCCTCGTGGTAGACGCCTTCTTCTTTTGTCTCTTCGTTGATATCATTTCTCGACACAACTTCTCCATATCCCAACTGCCGGCAAGGACCTCCTGCATGGTCTCAGGGCTACCTCCTTCGGAGAATAATTCGGGCGAAAATTCCTCAAAGTCTTTAACTTCTGGACTACAACATCCGAAAATATCGAGGAATTTAACATTCAAAGGTGCTTCTTTCGGTTGACCGATGTAGTGCTTACATCTTTGACCATTAACTTTGAAGGGTTGATCGCCGTAGCCGTTAAGCTCTAGAACACCTCCGGGAAAAATGTTGAGAATTTCGAAAGGTCCGGACCATCGTGTCCGTAACTTGCCAGGGAAAAGATGTAGACGAGAATTATATAATAAAACCAACTCTCCCACATGAAATTCTCTCTTTTTTATCTTTGCATCGTGAAGGAGCTTCATTCTATCCTTGCTTATCCTGGAGCTCTCATAAGCTCGGAGTCTGAACTCATCTAGCTCATGCATCTGCTGAAGTCTGTGCTCACCACAAGCTTTGGAATCAAAATTCAGGAACCTCGTCGCCCAGTAAGCTTTATGCTCAAGTTCAACCGGCGATGTACCCATAGGTGTCTTGTAAGCTGTCCTATAAGCCCATAGTACATCGTCCAGTTTCAGACTCCAATCCGTCCGATGACTGTTAACCGTCTTTTCTAAGATCTTCTTGATGCTCTGGTTACTACGCTCCACCTGACCACTGGTCATAGGATGGTATGGTGTACCGGATTTATGCCTAATGATGAGCGTTATTTTTCACCAAACAAATTTATAATACTCAAGACAACGGTGACTAAACAAGCTCTCTAACCGGCAGTGTACCGGGTCGATTGCGAGTAAAGCTACAGGAGTCCGAGGTCGATCCCACAGAGAAGATGTGCTTGTAAGTACCAAAGTGAACTTATTGCTTAGTCTAGGTAAACAAGTTGTTGGAATGTTTGTACACTTCAATTAAACTAAAGTAAATTAAACTAACAAGTCTAAAGGGAGAAAGGGACATAGCCGAACCATGATCAATGTGACTAATCTCAACCCTAAGGTAGACAAAACCGGGAGTGTGCATTATACTAAACGAACTCTTGCATTCAATTTCACGTGTGCGAGCTCCTAAACCCGGTGCTAGCGTCTGAACAACTCTCTTCTAACACCTTATGCCATGTTAAGGTCTGAACAACTCTCTCCTAACAAGTCATGTTTTGCACTCGAGCCGCTTAAACATATAAACGAGTAACCTCACGATGTGCTCGGTTTAACAACTAAACCGAAAACTACACCGCGATCCTAGAACCCTTTTCCCACACCCCTCTCTCTGAACAACTCTCAAGAGTGGTGTGTGTGATGTTTGACCTAGGTGATCAATCTAGCCCAAATCCGTTATAACAAGTTCTAAGACGTGAAAAATGCAAGAAACAACAATAAAAAGCACTACCCACTCCCAATTTCATCACCCAAAGGGTGATTTCACCAAATTTCACATGACCCGGCTATGAAGAGAATTTAGCTACTCATTATACTAGTTAAAATGCAATGGAAGTAGTAAATAAGAGACATAACAAGCATAAGAGAGAAGAAATTCACCATTAATTGCAGAAATTCGAGTTGAGCTCTAAAAAGTACAACAATGGAGATTCACCAAAAAGGAGGTGACTTGTTGTTTGGAATTGAAATCTAAGCTAAGAAATGGAATAATCGAGTTTTGTTTATGCTAATCTATGCTAAGAGAAAGTGGAATAATCCATTACAAATTTCGAGCAAAGATTGGGTATAGTTTAGCTAAGAGAGGGAGGAATCCCCCCATGAAATTCGATGGAATTGGGTATTTATAGGGGCCAAAATATGTAGAAAATGACCCCAAACGCGCGTTTGGAGGTTCCCAAACGCGCGTTTCAGCTCCCAGCACTCTGTACATGAAAAAAACGTCCGAAACGCGCGTTTGAAAGCTCCAAACGCGCGTTTGAGATGATGCAGTTTTCTGCTGCAGTAAAACCTTCATAACTTCTTCGTCCGAGCTCCGATTGGGGTGATTCAAGATGCGTTGGAAAGATCTTTCAATTTTCTACAACTTTCATGAAGAAGTCATGACCAGAAAATGCCTCCATCATGGGTCAAAATGCTTCTGAATCAGAACAGTCACTTTCGGGCACCAACTCTTTCTCTTCCTTTTCCTATTCTTTCTTCTTTCTTGGCTCATTCTTGCACCTTGATCACACTTATCATCATAAATCTTAGCCTTCGGGTTCTCGAGACACCAATACCCTACATCATCACAACAACAAAAAACAACCAAAACATTCCGGAGGGTAAAAGTGCTCGGAATAGGGTCAATATCAATAAAAGGAGGTAGTAAACCATCAAAGTGACGGATTTACTCCCGTGCTATAAACTCACGATATTACCCCTAAAACGGTCTAAATTACCAAGAAACATGCTAAAAGTGTGGTAAACGGGGTAGAAAATGCACCGAATCACGTAAAGTTGACTCCCATCACCACCCCACACTTAGCCTTTGCTCGTCCCTCGAGTAAAATAGGCGTTTTAAAACAAACCAAAGGGATTCAACTTTATGATGTAGGTGCTACTACTCACACTCTCGAGGTGGCCCCAAAGTAAGAAACACGAACATAAACACATTGGTACAACATTATCAAGAAAATGGAGTGTGTGTGGTGCCAAGCTAAAACCAAATGCTCAAAATGATTGTCGGGGCTTGAATCCCAACCAAAAATCTACCAACCGTTTCATAATCACGAGCCTCTCCACTAATCTAGTTTACTAAGTTTGGACACGATCGGGCAGGACTTGAGCGGTTATAACGTTAGGCTAGGGTGATTCCGGTTAGTCGAAAGGGGTATTTTGGGAACTGGAGAAAAAGAAGTACGAGTGAACCTAATCAAACAAGTACCAACTCATCTTTATCATGCAAACCACCCAAAACTCCTTTTTGATCAACTTTGACATTTTGGGAACCATAGGTTACCAGTGCACCCGAACTCATTGCCAAACTCGACTATGTTTCAAGTGTCGTGAGGTGAGTTCAAGCACACTAGCACCTATCTCACTATCCCAACTCTAACATCATAAAAATTTATCATTGAGCTCCTTACTTTGACTCCACGCCTTTATTTCTATGTACATCCTCTCTTTTTTTTTTTTTTTTTTTTTTTTTTTTTTAAGGAAGAGATAGAAGAAGAGATTTTCTTTTCTTTTGGCCCAAGAGCCGAACACCAAGCCCAAACGAGCTCCTCAACACTTTATAGCTCAAAACGAGAAACAACAACCCAATCAAAAACATCATCTCCCCCCCACACTCTCGCCTTAGCAAGTGTGGTCTAACAAAGGATTAAGTCCACTCGTAGGGTATAAAATGAAGGAAATGTGACCATAATAAGGCTCAAGGGTAGGTTTCTGACTAAGTAACAAAACGGCTATAAGCGAATGGTGGTCAGACCATTCTATCAAGGCTGAGAGGGGCTACGAAGGGAAAATGTTCCGGTTAAGGCTTATTTGGCTATGGTAGGGTCAAGAGAACGCCAAAACCGTCATCCCATGTCCTACTTAGGTAAACCTATGACATTTCGTCTCAAGGCTAGTGATATGAAAGGTGGTAGCAATCAAATTGTGCACAAAGTGTAGCTTTCGTGAAAGTAATAAACTTCATTCTCAAGATAATATCAAACCGCAATGCACATGTTCGGGGTCCCGACTAAGGTGATCACCACTCAAATGTGAAAATAACACATACAACACGGTGTTAAGACCCTTGAAAAATTTTAAAAATTACCCAAAAATCGACTCGAGCCCGATCATAGGCTAAGCATACCACATTTATAGCACATTTAACAACGAAACAAGAAAATGCATGAAGTCTCCCACCCCACACTTAAACGAAACACTGTCCTCAGTGTGTGAGAGATAAAAAGAGTAAAAAGACTTAGCTGTTTGACCAAAACCCGGCAGAAAGGCGCACTTTAGCCCACGTGACATCTTCTAGTAAGCTCCATCTCGAGTACCTGAACACCATGTAGACAGAAAACAAGGCAAACACATGCACGGGAAAAAATCCACGTGCCAAAAGATGGTGATAGATACGAGATATATAAAAATAGAAGCCATGCCACAATCAAGGTATCAAAGCATATCAACCATACTAGACGGGAAGTGCACTGGATGTAAAGATAATCAAAAGAAACACAGAGCATCCACGCATAAAATAAGGCCACAGAGGCTCACATAAAACATCCCGTCTGCGTGCAGGAGCAAGAATCAAAAGAAAATCTCACCCCAAACTCTCTTGTGAGACAAAACTCTCCTCTTGCACCCAAAAACCACTTCAAAAACAAAATTATTGCCAAAAAGGTGGGTTGCCTCCCACAAAGCGCTTTGTTTTACGTCGTTGGCTCGACCAAGTGGCACCAAAACGGACTCAAACCATAAAGGACTCAAACCAACTCAAGACAACATTTTTAATTCAATCAAAAATCACCAAAACCATCAACCAAATCCGAACTCAAGAATATCAACAATTCAAGGAGAATGAGCATAGCAAGCATAGGGAAAACGAGTTCACTAGGAACTTACCGCACACGGCTCTTGGGAATCCCTTTCGTTGAAATCCGCCATCATCCTCTTCTTGAAATTACCATCCCATGGTAGTTGTTCCTTTCATAAATCTTGTGAGCTTCATCTACCGGGAGTAAAGAGTGTAGTAGTCCGGGACCGGTATGCTAATCACCTCCAACTTTTCCGGTAGCTCTACCACGGATGTCATATCAAGCTCATGAGATTTCATCACACACTCCAAAATTGCATCATCATACACTTCAATCGGGAGTGGTGGTGAAATGGGCGATCCCGCGCCTCTTCAAACTCGAGAATCCGGTTCTTCAAAAATGTGCTCAAATCTATCATACACTCCTCCAAGTCATCGTCTTGCATTTCTTCTCGGAGGCGGTGTAATAGACAAACATTGCACCTCTTCCATCTCTTCTTCATCCCAAAACGAGCTACTTTCATCACCAAAGATTTCATGTTGAGTCTTAACAATGGTTGGTTCCACCATACATTCCACCAAGGCATCATCAATGTTCACATCGAAGTGAGGGTGTAATCGGAAGAATGTGAAACTTACCACAGTCAAACTCCACGAGAGGAACCTCTAGTGATATGGGCGATCCCAACTCAATCTCTAGCTCGGAAAACGCTTCATCTAGATAAAAATCATCATCCTCTCTCTCCGTTTTCCTTGAATGAGCCTCTTCTCGCTCTTTTCTCACGGCTTCTAGCTCCTTTCTTGTTTCTTCTTCTTTCTCATACATCCTCTTTTCATTTAGTTGCACTACTCGATCTTCAAGATTTTGTAAAGATTCCTCTTGTTGGTCCAACAATTTCTCATGGTGTGCATCTTCAATCTTTTCCCCTACCGACTTCATCTCACTCGGTTTCTTGCGTCTTGGCCCTCTTCTTGTCTCGGAAACATAAAGTCTTGAAGTTTCCACAATCCGTTCAATTTGGTCAAACGCTTGATTAGGTTGTAACATCATTATATCACCACCGCTTGAAGCATGAAGTCGGTTTTGCATATCTTGATCGAGTCCCCTCAAGAAACAATGGACTTGGTCCCCAAGAGTGACTCCATGTACGGGACATTAGCGCAACAAGGCCTTATACCGTTCCCATGCCTCGAGTAGTGACTCGTCTTCATAAGCATCAAAGGTCATGATTGCCTCTTTCAAATCAAAAACTTTTCCCGGTGGATAGTATTTAAGCAAAAATGTGCGCACACCACCTCGGTCCAAGTGTGTGGGAGTCATGCCTTAAGAGTCATACCACGCCTTGCTTGGTCTTTTTAGAGTGAATGGGAACAAAAGTAGCTTGATTGCCTCTTCACTAACAAACTTTCCATCCTTATAGTCCGACACACCTCGAGATAATGATCTAGGAAGAAATAAGGATTTTCGATTTCCGTCCCTCTAAAGGTTGAGTTGTCCCTAATCATATTGATAATATTTTGCCCAATACTCATAGTTTTGGCGGTGATTAGGGGCAACCTTATCGGACTATGCCCCACCAAATCGGGCCGTGGCATGACCAAATCTCTACAAGTCCGCACGCCTCCTTGATTCGGTGCGGATTGGGAGTTTGCATATGAGCTTGCATTAATGCTTGAAATTGCTCTTGTACTTGATTCATGAGCCAATTCATAGCATTCGGTCAATCGGTGGCATTGCTCCACCTTGTCCTTTCCATTGACGGTTTGCTCCTTTTTGAACATTGTTACATAAGGATTGGTCTTGAGCTCGATTAGTAACTCCTTGACCTCCCCGATAGAAGGGTGTTCCACAAAACTTGGCCTCCACGACCAACTTGATTAGTGTCTCGGTCCATTCCCGCTTGTTCCGGACTCAAACCTTCAAATCTAGCAATCAAATTCCCAACTAGAAGGCCCTTCCTCTTTGTTTAGCAAAGGTCTCCATTCTAGCAATGTAAGGTTCAAGAGGTTCTCAAAAACTCCGGGCAATGCACTACAAAACACCAAACAACAAGAAAACAATAAAATAAAACCTAGGCCCAAGCCTTCGGTTCACTTGCAAGATATCACAAATAGCACACATCTTCCCCGGCAACGGCGCCATTTTGATGAGCGTTATTTTTCACCAAACAAATTTATAATACTCAAGACAACGGTGACTAAACAAGCTCTCTAACCGGCAAAGTACCGGTCGATTATGAGTAAAGCTACAGGAGTCCGAGGTCGATCCCACGAGAGAAGATGTGCTTGTAAGTACCAAAGTGAACTTATTGCTTAGTCTAGGCAAACAAGTTGTTGGAATGTTTGTACACTTCAATTAAACTAAAGTAAATTAAACTAACAAGTCTAAAGGGAGAAAGGGACATAGCCGAACCATGATCAATGTGACTAATCTCAACCCTAAGGTAGACAAAACCGGGAGTGTGCATTATACTAAACGAACTCTTGCATTCAATTTCACGTGTGCGAGCTCCTAAACCCGGTGCTAGCGTCTGAACAACTCTCTTCTAACACCTTATGCCATGTTAAGGTCTGAACAACTCTCTCCTAACAAGTCATGTTTTGCACTCGAGCCGCTTAAACATATAAACGAGTAACCTCACGATGTGCTCGGTTTAACAACTAAACCGAGACTACACCGCGATCCTAGAACCCTTTTCCCACACCCCTCTCTCTGAACAACTCTCAAGAGTGGTGTGTGTGATGTTTGACCTAGGTGATCAATCTAGCCCAAATCCGTTATAACAAGTTCTAAGACGTGAAAATGCAAGAAACAACAATAAAAGCACTACCCACTCCCAATTTCATCACCCAAAGGGTGATTTCACCAAATTTCACATGACCCGGCTATGAAGAGAATTTAGCTACTCATTATACTAGTTAAAATGCAATGGAAGTAGTAAATAAGAGACATAACAAGCATAAGAGAGAAGAAATTCACCATTAATTGCAGAAATTCGAGTTGAGCTCTAAAAAGTACAACAATGGAGATTCACCAAAAAGGAGGTGACTTGTTGTTTGGAATTGAAATCTAAGCTAAGAAATGGAATAATCGAGTTTTGTTTATGCTAATCTATGCTAAGAGAAAGTGGAATAATCCATTACAAATTTCGAGCAAAGATTGGGTATAGTTTAGCTAAGAGAGGGAGGAATCCCCCCATGAAATTCGATGGAATTGGGTATTTATAGGGGCCAAAATATGTAGAAAATGATTTCAAACGCGCGTTTGGAGGTTCCCAAACGCGCGTTTCAGCTCCCAAAGACTCTGTACATGAAAAAACGTCCAAACGCGCGTTTGAAAGCTCCAAACGCGCGTTTGAGATGATGCAGTTTTCTGCTGCAGTAAAACCTTCATAACTTCTTCGTCCGAGCTCCGATTGGGGTGATTCAAGATGCGTTGGAAAGCTCTTTCAATTCTCTACAACTTTTATGAAGAAGTCATGACCAGAAAATGCCTCCATCATGGGTCAAAATGCTTCTGAATCAGATCAGTCACTCGGGCACCAACTCTTTCTCTTCCTTTTCCTATTCTTTCTTCTTTCTTGGCTCATTCTTGCACCTTGATCACACTTATCATCATAAATCTTCGCCTTCCGGGTTCTCGAGACACCAATACCCTACATCATCACAACAACAAAAAACAACCAAAACATTCCGGAGGGTAAAAGTGCTCGGAATAGGGTCAATATCAATAAAAGGAGGTAGTAAACCATCAAAGTGACGGATTTACTCCCCGTGCTATAAACTCACGATATTACCCCTAAAACGGTCTAAATTACCAAGAAACATGCTAAAAGTGTGGTAAACGGGGGTAGAAAATGCACCGGAATCACGTAAAGTTGACTCCCATCACCTAACACCATATTTCTCTAATACTTTATCCAGTGGTCGATTACAAAAGTGCGTCCCCTCGTCGCTGATTAAGGCTCTTGGGCAGCCAAACCTCGCAAAGATGTTTTTCTTTAAGAATTTCATAACCGTTTTATGGTCATTGTGAGGAGCATTGTGAGGAGTGGCGATAGCCTCAACCTATTTAGACACATAGTCTACACAGACTAGGATGTATCTATTCCCGCATGAGGATGGGAATGGACCCATAAAGTCGATCCCCCAGACATCGAACACCTCACACTCCAGAATGGGTTGTAACGGCATATCATATCTTCTTGTCGAGCACGGTTCTCTCGGCACCTATCACAGCTTTTACAAAAGGCTTGAGATCCTTAAAAATTGAGGGCCAGTAAAAACAAGATTGAAATATCTTTGCAACGGTCTTCCAGGGACCGAAGTGGCCTCTAGTGGGACCATTATGACATTGCTCAATTATGTCCCGTTGCTCGGATTCAGGGACACACCGGCTAAGTAACCCATCTTTGAGATCTTAAAAAGATACGGTTCTTCCCGGACATAATACTTGAGATCGAGAGAAGAATTTCTTCTTCTCCTGATACGAAAATTCGGGATTCAGATACTGGGAATGGAGATAATTTACGATTGACGAATACCACGGAATTTCAGAATCTTGATTATCAACTAGCATAACACTTTCAAGAGGGAAGTACAGATCAATATCGCCGTGGCGCCCTCTTTCTCACTCAATAATCGCGAAACATGATCCGCCATCGCGCTTTCACTACCCCTTATATCTTTTATTTCTACATCAAACTCCTGTAGGGTGAGAATCCAACGTAGTAAGCGCGGTTTAACGTCTTGCTTCTTCAACAAATAGCACAGAGTAGCATGATCTGTCCAGACTATAACTCTAGCTCCCAATAAATAACTGCGGAATTTATCCATAGAAAACACAACCGCCAACAGTTCTTTTTCCGTTGTTGTGTAGTTAACCTGTGCGGGATTTAGAGTATGACTCGCATAATAGATCGGTTGGAATTTTCCTTGCACTCGTTGGCCTAAAACTGCACCAACCGCGTAGTTAGATGCATCGCACATGAGTTCAAAAGGAAGATTCCAATCTGGTGAGATCAAGATAGGAGCACATATTAACTGACACTTAAGCATTTCAAATGCTTGCTTGCACTCGTCATCAAAATGAAATTCAACGTCACTACGAAGCAGGTTGGATAAAGGTTTAACAATTTTGGAAAAGTCTTTGATAAATCGTCTGTAGAAACCCACATGTCCAAGAAAACCGCGAATCTCGCGCACATTAGTAGGAAAGCTCATTTTTTCAATAGTTTCCACTTTCGCCTTATCCACCTCGATACCTTTGGATGAAATCTTATGGCCAAGAACGATACCCTCCTCTACCATGAAATGACATTTCTCCCAATTGAGGATGAGGTTCTTTTCCACACATCTTTTCAGCACCTGATCAAGGTTCAGAAGACAATCATCGAAATTTTGACCGAAAACCGAGAAATCGTCCATAAAATTTCCATACATTTCTCCACGAGTCCACAAATATCGCCAACATACATCTTTGAAATGTAGTCGGGCATTCTGAGAGACCAAATGGCATTCGCTCAGTAAGCGAAAGTACCATAGGAACCGTGAAGGTGGTCTTCTCTTGGTCTTTCGGGTCAATCGAATTTGAAAATAACTAGAGTAGCCATCTAGAAAACAAGTGAGAGCATGGCCGCCAAACGCTCAAGCATTTGGTCAATGAAAGGAAGAGGAAAATGATCTTTCATTGTGACTTCGTTAAGCTTTCTATAATCAATGCAAACTCGATAACCACCACAAGTCTTATAGCAACCTCTTCTCCTTTTTTCATTTTTCTCAATTGTAATTCCCCTTTTTGGGAACTACTTGAGTTGGCGACACCCAATCACCATGCTGCGATGGCATATATGATTCCCATATCTAACAACTTGATGATTTCTTTCTTGACAACCTCCTGCATATTAGGGATTCAGCCTCCTTGCGGTTGTCTCACTTTTTTAGCTCCATCTTCTGTCTTGATTTTATGCATACAGATGTCCGGAGATATCCCTTTGATATCCCCGACTTGCCATCCAAAAGCATGCGCATTTTCTTTCAAGACGTTGATTAACTTTAATTCCTCGATCCGGGATAGTTTGGATGAAATGATGAGAGGAAGCTTGTTACCATCTTGTAGGAAGATATACTTTAAATGCTTCGGTAGCGGTTTCAACTCAAGGTCAATCGGAGGTTCTTCCAAACTAGACTTTAAAATTGTACTTTGCAGATTATCAGAGGAAAGCAACATAGCTTCTAGTAAATCCACTTCCTCTGAAGGCGAAAGATTTTTATGCCTCGCAACTTCATCTTCAGTCTCTACTCCAAGCTCATTCAAATCTATCCTACCATATTGATTTAGATTATCGATCAAGCGTTCGTATTCAGAATCTACTGCAAGGACTTGCTCATCTAGAAAATTACTAAAATCATCAAATGATTCCTCGATAGAGTAGCCGGTTGGACATTCAAAAGGTCTTTTGATAGCTTTAGATACACTATAGCTCACTTCTTCATTTCCAACACGCAAAGTCACTTTAGCCCCATCATCACAATCGATAAGGGCTCTAGCAGTAGACAGAAAGAGTCGTCCGAGAATCAGGGGTGTATTGGGTTGTTGGATGTCTAAGACATACCAATCCACAGGGAAGGTAAATCGATCGACCTGAACCAACAAATCCTTTAAAATCCCCGTTGCTTTCTTGGATGATCTGTCTGCGAACTGAATACTCATAGTGGTAGGTTCCAAAAGATGGTCTAATTGGAGTTGTTGACACACATATAGAGGCATAAGACTAATTGAAGCTCCTAAATCACATAAAGAATTAGGGAAAATAAGACCTCCAATCTGCAAAGTAAGGACAAATCGAGCAAAACAAAACAAAATCAAGACTCGAGACGTATAAACATTTATGCAAATATAAAACATATTCAAGTCGTTTAGAGGTTCACCCAGGTGTGTGTGTGCATAGCCATAATAAATTTCCACTAAAACCACACTTGAAATTGATTCAAGCAAAACTTGCTAACATCCCATTTAAATTAGAAATATAAAAACGATTATAACATGCACCTCACAAAACATACATATTCGAAAAACAATAATAGGGAGTATTTAAAATATTTCCGACATACTTAGAGGATAATCCCTACAACATATCTTTCAGATTATACTGGGGATAAGATATACGATAACTATGTCTTATATTCAATTCATATCACTTCTCATCTAAGTTGATTTAATTATTTCTCATTTAAACACACATCAAAATGAGCTATTGCCCTCATAGTAGAATAGGACATTTCGAGATAATCCCCTACCTACTCAAATCATAAGGCGACTTTTCCCTGATCGTCGTGAGCTTTTGGTCATCATAGTGGTATAGGACATTTCGAGATAATGCCCTATCTCACTCCAATCATCAACCAGCTTTCGACATACTCAACTAATTCATTCATTAACTCAACTTTTCAAAAAACGATAGTTACGTGTCACTTATCACATTCAAACTTCAAGATATTCACAGTATGGCATACTTTTAATTCTAAATACAAACTATTAAAATTTTCAAAATTCATATGAAAGCAAAGAATCATGCGATAATCATCAAAAATCTCCAATCAAATGGGCATAGCTTTAAATTATAGCTCATCATTTACTATGGCACGTGAAAAATAGTGTTGGGTGAAACATCTAAATTTACTAAATATGCAAAATAAAGCATCAATGATATAAACTCAAATAAAGATATGCATTTGTTCACTTGGGACAAAACAAAAATTTGAAAAATTTAGCACTTTTTCATAGAAATATAATAGTATGGCAAATGAATGTAGATACCCATTCCTCCCCACACTTAAATTACAACATGTCCTCATGTTGTGCAGAATTAAAGAACGGTTAAAGAAACTTAGCTGATTTCGTGATGATCCGAAGATTGGCTGAAGAAGGATAGATAATCGACCCGCGTTTCGAGAGGCACGAGATGTCATAGTACTCCTCTCCGATTCACTTCCAAAGATAGCTTGACAAACCAAATATAAATGTACTGCACCACTTGAAAAACATGGCAGATCTCTCGGGGATACGGGGAAGATCACAAGCAACAATAATAATACAAGCACATGGTATAATTGCTCGATGGAAAAATCACCGCCTGAGCTTAAAGCACAGACATCTAAGCGTCAAATAAGCCACGAAGCTTATAATACAAATAAGGCCCAACATGTGCATACAGAATAATGATACATGGAATATTACAAAATAGTAGGGCTAGGTGCACTATATGAAAATGTATTACAATGCATCTCTACATGATATGCAATCTAATAAAAATAATCTTGACAGCTCAGTGAGCAAGTTGGGAGGACAACTCTACAAAGACTACGGCCCGTGCGAATCGAAAAACGAGGAGGTAGTATTACGAAACCGACAGTTAACTACACTCAAGAAAAAGAAAAATAGAAAAACAATGCAACTAGATGACATGCAACTAAATGATATGCAAAAATAAAAGAAAATAAAAGAAAGAAAACTAGCCCACTCATTTGCAACACGACATGTATATAATAAACGTCTACCAAATAATGACAGGTTACGATAAACGATAGTGCTGTTCATTACAATGCAGTGTAGACGCGCCTTAAGACTCATCAAAGGTGATAGCATTATGGAAAACCAACAGTTAGCTATACTAAACAGATATAACTCATATGACGCGATGGTAGCAACGGAAAGCCGACAGTAGCTACCCATATGAATTACAAAATTAACAAGGAAACACGAAAGTCTCAAAGCTTAAAAGATTCATCACAGCGGTATGTAGCATACGGAAACCGACATTAGCTACTAAATAACAATAAGAACAGTTATAGCATACGATAACCGACAGTCACTATAACATGCCTAGATGAATCAAGTATATCACTACAAGAAAAAATGCTTTTGGCAGCATGCAAAATGGCTATTGGCAGCGTGCATTGCATGCTGCAGAGTTCAAAGCCGCTAAAAGTGAAAGGTAATTCGCGAAGATACATTTGTGTGTCGATGTTATTATTCGCATCTTACGATCCATGCCGATGCTATTATTATCCGCTTACGGTGCATGCCGTTGATGCTATTATTGGTAGCTTACATGGCATGTCGCCAAATCGATAGATATGCTAAAAGCATCGTGCAAATCACAAGCCGCAAATAGTTACATTTGTTAATAGAAGCGTGAATAAGCACGCTGCGGATTAGTATTTTTTTAATAAAAAAAATTATTTACCCAAAACAAACCCGATCCTCACCTTTGTATAAAACAAAAACCATTTACATAAATACAGAACCCGGCACGCGAAATCCTTTCAGTAATTCACACTCAATACCAAACTTAGTAATTCAACCCACAAAAACAAAAATACAAAATCCAACACATTCTAAGAACTCGGACAATACATTCGAAGACAAAATTGCCTCTGCATATCATGTTACTACTAAATTCAACACATTTAATACAGAACTATGACAAAACTATGACAGTCAATAAAAGAAGAATTTGCCTCCACTTTTACCCCATGAAACATACCCCCCATGTTCATAACCAATTGTATTGAAGCCTCTAGCATACAAATTCCGTCCTTTGAGGACCAGCTCCTTCTGATATGGACTTGCATCGTTGCTGAAATATAGAAGAGAAAAAAACATATTAGTCTCAAATTTTCTATCAATAATTTTGTACAACAATAACTTATTTCACAAAGGTTAGAGAGACCTGCTCTGCTGTGTATAATTGTAGCAAGCAGCATCTTAAACATATCAAGGCTTAGTATTTATAATTTTTGACAAAACAGAGGGTAGAGTGCCTTTTACAACTAAAAAACATCAATCTATACCAAGGAAAGTTCAGACTAAACATAGTTATAAGGAATTTCAAAGAAGTGCATGAGCTTTTAATCAGCGAGTGTTCAATTATATCAAAACAAAAAAGTTGAGAGGGAAAAATTCTTCATCCAGATATAAAAACTGCAATTAAGGTTCAACTTAATCTAAAACTAAACTTTAAATAGACAAAGAAAACATTTAATTTAAATTAATGCAAATATATTCAACAAGTTGCATCAAATAAAACAAACCACAGATGCTCTTAAGAAACAATGAAAAACAGAGGACATGGCCAAAGAATTAAATGGATATACGTTTCTAAAAAAGAACAAACTTAAGCAACCTAGTTTTTGTTTTAACTCGCAAAAAATGGCAATAAGCTTACTAATATAGCCAAGCGGTTTTAGGCCTGTTTTTAGAATGATTTAAGTAAATGATAAGTCCTCTGGTTTTTTCATTAAAAAAACTTAATGAAAATATCATTCACATTAAGTACGATAAATTATAAACAGTAACATAAAATTATTTTATAAAATGACTCACAGATTTTAACATTGTATCTTCACCCAAAGTGCAGAGCAACCAAATTTGGTCAAAACCAATTTTTGGGCGTTCATATTAAACAAGTCAACTTCCCGAACACCATCTATTTAGTGCCGTAGATCAGGAGAAATGAAAGCACTACCAACATATGCAACATCAACATTAAACCAGATTCCATTGCTCTGTCATAAGGTATGAATGCATGGTAAGTGTTAGGTGTCCACTATGTATGTACTGAAGAGAAATCTAACAAATATGGGTAGCTAGGTACTTAGCTGTATGCCACATACGCAGATCCGAGAAAAGGGTCGGTAACTTAGAACTGATGTGCACCTTACTTATGTTTCATAAGAGGTTGTTTTAACATGAACTCAAGGTGTCATAGCTTTATATATATAGTAGAAAATCCCGAATGAACCGGCTAAAACAACATCAAATCAAGAGTTGCAACATGTTTCAAACATTCACATATCTCGATGTAAAATAACAACAAAAGAATTAAAGTTTCACTTTCCTCTTTCCAAGTCTTGTACTTATGGGGTCAGCCACATTTCCCTATCCACCTTAAACAGAAATTGTTGCAACAAATTCAATTAGAGTGGAAATTACAAATCCAATAGCAAGATGCAATACATGTGCATAATTATAACATATAGGCCTATAGAATACATCAAATAAAGGTTTCTATATATCCATGCTTGAACTTTCTACATATTACCTCTCCCGGTAGAATGTTCATTCATACCATTACCAAGAAAATAAATTTAAAAGAAGAAATACTTTTTTTTACAGATTAATCAAATGCAAAAAGTTAGATGGTGACATGATCAAATTGATCATCATCATCATTTTTGTAGATTAAAAACACTTACTTGATCGTTGGAAAACAACGAATGCTCAAAGTTTTTCATTAGTTTTTTTGTAGTCGCACTTCCTGCTTTCCAAATCAACCCCTAAATTGGATACTTTCAATTATTATTATTCCTCGACTTTTTTCGTGTCATAAGATTTCTTTTCTGTCAATCAATTCATCCCATTCATATAACTCCTGCATCATTTCAAAACCAAACAATGATCACATATTATTTAACATAAAGCAAATTCAGAATGGTAGAAGGATCAGTTTATGTAGCTATTTAGTAGCTTTTCATCGATCTTTTTATCATCGGATTTCTTTTAGTCAATCAATTCATCCATTTTTTTTCATATAACAATAAAACAAATAAGAACCTCCATGAAACATTTAAGAACATGTTAAAAAAAATTCAACACCAACAAACTATTATAGTGAACTAACAAACTACACACATTGAAGTACTGATTATGTGTACCAACCTACAAGACAATGAGCATGTTCCTTTACACTAAAGTTGTAAATAGGGGAACAAGTGAACTTTTTCTACCAAATATCTTTTTACAGCAATGGCAAGCCTAAAACTCATTGGAGTGTGCAAGAAGCAAAATGTATTCTCCGCACCGAACATTCTTACTAAGCATTAATACTGAGTTTTCTAGCCACTTCCATACCATGAAACGAAGCAAAGAGCAAAACCTTTTTTTTTAAATGAGAGAGAATTTTCTCTCTTCCCCTCCAGAACAAATTAAGAAGTATGCAATGAATGAGATAATTCCCACTTACAAATTTTGGAAACCAGGAGCAAGGGAAACAATTTAATTTCATGCTTGTGTAATTCTATACTTGACAGTCCTTAAACTAACTGAAAATGAAACATCAAAAAGCACCTATATGAACTTAGCTCCGACGCAAATAAAGTAAAATAGGTGGCTAGAATGTCCAATAAGTTTACATGACACAATAAACATTGATTCTAGAACAATTTTCAATTTTATTTGTAAAAGTACAAAAACTAGACAAGCTGTTTTTGCTTACTTACCGTATAGAACATAAAAATAGTGGTATCAGGATCAGGCCCGCTTTCTTGTCTTGTGTGATAATATATAAGGATATCTTTAGTGCCCTATAGTCATGGATGGAATCCAACAATCTGCCCACTAGTTAAATAAAAAAAAATCAAAGGCATTAATTACCGGTTGAATAAAAATCTCAAAATCAATGAACACCCTAAGCTAATTGTTTACCGCTATGTTGATGCATTACCTAGAATCTTACCCATTAAAATGCTTAGCTATATTTGATGGAAGAATGTAATTCAAACATATATGTATTACACCTATAGGGAATGTAGAACGCCAAATGAAACCAAAAAAAAGGAATCCTCCAAAACGGGTTGCTTGTTTGGCGGTCAACAAAGTTATGATAATCAAAGTCTCCATAATTGACATCGAACAATCAGCAACTAAACACATTGCAATCAAAACAAGAAAAAAGGAAAATAACTTAAGAATGAGTCCCCTCCTCCGCAGCGGCCTCAAATGTCTCTCCGGGCACCAATTCAGGCACTTAATCACCCTCGTCTTCTTCAGGAATTGTGGCAACACTAAAGACCACCGCCAAAGAATGTGTGCTTGCTTCTCGAATTGCTCAGCCAACTTCTTCAAATTCTCCAAGTTATCTGGACCTGGAAGTATTGTGCCCCATTAAGAATTATATCTAGTTACAAGTCTTCCACGACCCCCACCGCCATTAACATCAATGTTATACTATTGAAAGGTAAATAAGAATCAATAAATACCTAATTGATGAATAATCTAGGGAAGAATGTCTTGCACTTCTGGAAGAAAGAAACAAGAAAAGGTCAGATAAATCCTTTCCACGCAAATAAACAAACCCTATATGGAGAACAATGTTACTTGAAGGAACATATGTAGACAAAGATTACACCTTGATGGTGACCAGCAAGTCAACCGATTCACCTCGATGGTGACCAAATCTCGTCGGAGAAGGCAGCAACAATGCAGATCGACATCAATGGCAAAAGCTCAATCGAAGATTGTAAAATATTAGGGCATATTTTGTGGTTTTAAGGAAACAGGGGTTTTTCTTTTGGAGTTAGCGCGTATTTTCTAAATTAGACGGGAAATCTTAGAAAATCGCGGGAGAACGAAGAATAAATGAAAATATGGGTTAAAAATTGACGGCATGTAATTTCCTGCGCTAATAAATTTTTTCCACAAATATGCAAAAACAAGCCTCGAAAAAGCTTATCAAGAGCTTATTTATTTGCATGCTGCAATTAGTAATTAATATCATTTATTAGCAGCGTAAAAAAATTAGCGCGATGCAAATTCTAACATTTGCGACGTGTTATAAATGCACGCTGCCGAAACTACGCCGCCAAAAGTCATTTTTCTTGTAGTGTATTATCCATTAGATTCAATTATTTAACATGGATCCGTAGATGGAACGATGTAAACATGCAAGTTCAGATCATCTACGTAACAACAATTAGCCACAGAAGCTCAAATTAAAGTATCCATATCAAATAAAGCATCAAAAATCAAGTTAAGAGAAATTCTGGAACCTGGACGCAGTGTTGGACGCCCGTCCAACCCTTTGAACGTGCGTTCAGAATGTCAAACGGGCGGTTTCCTGGAATTTGGCAATCGGGCGGCCGCTTGACCATCAACCGGCGTTCATCTGCAGTTTGTGACCTGGACGGGCGTTCACTATGCTTGGACGCCCGTCCAAGCATCGAATTTGGACAAAATGCAGGAGAAACACAGCCTGCCTTCACTAGCTCAACAGATTATCAATCCAAAACCAACTATACATCATATATACACTACACAAAGAAATTTCCATCAAATTTTAGCACAGAGGATTAGATTGGAAAACATATAATTCACGTTTCATAAATTGAGTAAAAAAACTTTTTGCACATTCTTAACCCAACGGTTATCGAAACACGGCAAAAATAAAAACTCTCAATTCAATTAACGCTACTTTTATTGAAAGAAAAATAAATCGTAACAAAATAGAAGAATTAACTCCAGTAGATCCAACAAAACACCGATTCCCCGGCAACGGCGCCACTTTTGTTTGAAAGATTTTGCATCATTCAAAACAAACTAAATTTATAAAACCGATACTTACAATGCAAACTAACTCCTAACCGACCGAATATCGGGTAGTTGCTAGTATAGGAGGGTAAGTAAGGGTGTCGATCCACAGGAGATGGTTTGATGAACACGCCTTATGTTTTAGATTTAAAAGCTAGCAATTGCATGAGACAGAGAATCGGTTGATTCAAAGCTATGAAAGGATCGCTCGACTCGAAAGTTTAAAGTGCAGAGAAATTAAATTAACAAAGCAGAAAGTAAACTAAGGCTTAAATCTATGAAATTAATCAACAAGAAATTTGGGGAAAAAAAACGGCAAACATTGGATCAACAATTTGCTCAAAAAATTGAAGGTTATCTTATAATGATTTACTGCGTTTCTTAAAAGAGGTGGGTCCACCTGTTCAAAAGCAAAACGATCTAATCTCTCAAAACGTTCTATTCAATTAACGAGCAAGGTGCAAATCTCTCGATTTAATGACCTAAACAACAACTGAGCAACTCTCGTTTTAGCTAACAGTCAATTGTTCAATCGAAAAGCAAGGTGTTCTTAATTCACAGAATTTTCATTCAGGAAAACAATTGAGCATTCATCATCTCTCGATGTAAATGAAATTAAACCATAAAACGAGCTAAAAGATCTGACCTCTATTGAAGAACACAGTAAATCAGAATGAGAAAACCAGAATTAATAAGAAAATTGCATCCCCAATGCTGCCAAATCTGATTTAGCTATCCATAGAGTGAGTGATTACAATGCTTGAAGAGAAATCCATGAAATCTAAGCTAAAAAGTGAATTGAATCTAAGAAACCCAGCCACCAAGAAGGCTTTTGGGACTGTTTTGATCTGAGAAATTTGATCTAGAAAGGTTGTATATTCTGTCCCCCCTCTACTGATTACATATGAGGTCTATTTATAGGAAAACTGGAAATAACAGACTATCTGCAGATTGAACGCTGATGGGAGTCAACTTTACGTGACTCCGCTACATTGTTTGGCCTCCGTTTACCACATTTTCAGCATATTTTTGGATAATTTAGACCACTTTCGGGGTAATATTGTGAGTTCTCAGACGGGGGTAATTCCGTCATTTTGATAGTTTACCACCCCTTTTTGATGATATTGACCCCATTCCCGAGCACGTTTACCCTTTGGAATGTTTTGGTTGTTTTTGGTCATTGTGATGATGTAGGGTATTGATGTCCCGAGGACCCGAAAGGCAATGGTTTACAATGAGAAACATAACCGAGGCGAGAAAAGAGGTGGAAAAGGGAGAAAAAAGTGAAGAATTGGTGGCACAGGGTCCAAACGCACGTTCCAACCCTCAAACCAGCGTTCCAGGTCTCCAAACTGGCGTTCCAACCCTCAAACCAGCGTTCCAGAGTTGCCAGAGTCATACAGAGTTCACCTCCTTCAAACGCTGGTTTAGCAATTACCTAGAACGTGCGTTCCAGTCCATTCAAACGCACGTTTTGTACCTTGAACGTCGCTTTCGCACCTCTTAAACGCACGCTCCATGCCTCAGAAACCAGCGCTTTAGCAAGACAAAAGCCCTAAGCTGCCTGAACTTCAAGCGTAACGCACGCTCCACTCGCCTGGAACCGGCGTTCAAACAAAATCTGCAGGATTTTCCTCCACCTATAAATACCCCCTTAGTCCATTTTGGGATTATTATTCATCTTCTTGGCCAAACTCTACCCCTTCATAGCTCGAATTTTGTAATAGCTTAGAATACTCCTCTTAGTGTAAATCAACAACATCTTAGCTTAATCTTTCCATTTCTTAGCTTAGATTTTCATTTCTAACACTAAGAGACCACCTTTTAATTACTTCTCTATTTTGTACTTTTGGATCTCAACTCGAATTTCTGCAATCTTATGGTATATTTCTCTTCTTTTACTTGTTATGGCTTTTATTTACTGTTTTGTGCATGTTTTGATTAGTATAATGAGTAGCTAAACATCTTCATAGCCGGGTCATGTGATATGTGATGAAATCAACCTTTGGGTGATGAAATTGGGAGTGGGTGGTGTGTTTCATTGTTGTTTCTTGCATGTTTCACGCCTTAGAACTTGTTATAACGGATTTGAGCTAGATTAGCTACCTAGGTCAAAAATCACACACATCACTCTTGAGAGTTGTTCAAGAGAGAGGGTGTGGGAAAAGGGTTCTAGGATCGCGGTGTAGTCTCGGTTCGATCGTTAAGCCGAGCTCATCGTGAGGTTACTCATTTATTTGTTTAAGCGGCTCGAGTGCAAAACATGACTTGTTAGAGAGAGTTGTTCAGACCTTAACATGGCATAAGGTGTTAGAAGAGAGTTGTTCAGACGCTTAGCACCGGGTTTAGGAGTTCGCACCCGTGAAATTGAATGCAAGAGTTCGCTTATTATATTGCACACTCCCGGTTTTGTCTACCTTAGGGTTGAGATTAGTCACATTGATCATGGTTCGGCTATGTCCCTTTATTATCTTTCAAATCTAGTAGTGTAGTCTAATCTTCTTCATCCCTTTTCTCCTTTAGACTTGTTAGTATAGATCGCTTTAGTGTCGTTGTAGTTTTAAACACTCTAAAAGATTGATCACTCTAGACTAAGCACTACGCTTACTTTGGTACTTGCAAGCACAATTCCTTTGGGTTCGACTCGACTCCTGTAGCTATTCTAGCAATCGACCCGGTCCACCGCCGGTTAGAGAGCTTGTTTAGTCACCGTTGTCTTGAGTATCTTATAAATTTGTTTGGTGAAAACAACGCTCATCAAAATGGCGCCGTTGCCGGGAGTTGTGTGCTATTTGTGATATCTTGTAAGTGAACCGAAGGCTTGGGCCTAGGTTTTATTTTCACTTTTTTCTTGTTGTTTGCTTTTGTAGTGCATGACCCGGAGATCTCAAACACCACTTGAGCCATACATAGACGGGATAGAAGCTTACGCAAGGCGTAGAAATAGTCAACGAAGAAGAGGTCGCAAGTAGAGGAGTCGATTCCGGTCTTTGAAGAGAACAACTCGGGTGAGTTGGGAGAAGGATCCGACATGGCACAACAAGGTGGACAAGGTTTGGAAGGAAATTTGGTAATGATAATGGAGTCCCAGCTCAAAACCCGCCTCTCGTCAACAACAATGCACAAGGAGGTGGGAATGGACAAGGACACAACGTTGTGAATGCGAATGGGCCTATTCCTCGTAATGTTCAACATGGGGCCCAAGGGAATCAAATGGATCCCGCTCTTATGCAACAGCTTCAATGCATGGATGTTGAATCGGCCAACAAAATCGAACCAAGCTCATAATCAAGGTGCAAATGCGATGCCAAATTGGTTTAACGGTCAACAAGAGCAAAACCAAGGCGGCTTGACTTGTAGAGATTTTGTGCTAGCTCCCACGGCAAACATGGGGCATAGTCCAATCCGAATGCCACCGTAGCCGCCAACAACTTGGAATTGAATAGGAACATCATACATTTGTTGGGAGACAACGCTATATTCAAGGGAACCGCTAGAAAATCCTCACTTATTCATTGATCACTTTCTCCAAATAGTGAACTCGACGAAGATCAATGGAGTGAGTGATGAGGCACTCAAACTTATGCTTTTTCCGTCACTTTGAAAGAGCAAGCTAAGAGGTGGTATGATTCGTTGCCTAATGATTCTCTACACACATGGGAGGAAGTGGTAAAGACTTTTCTACTCAAATATTACCCCCGTCAAAGACCATGGACATGAAAGAAGCTATAATGTCGCTCAATGCATATGAAGGAGAAGAGCTTCATGAGTCATGGGATCGGTTTAAGGCTTTATTGAGAGAGTGCCCGGGCACGGGTTGAGATCATATGAGGTAGTTCATGCTTTCTTCCGGTTTGGATCAAGTTCATCAAAGTACTTTGCATGCTTCATGCAATGGAGATATTATGAGTATGGTACCCGAAGTAGCCATGAACCAAATTGAGAAGATTTCCGAGACCTCGAGGCAATATATATCGTCAAGTAGAAAGGGGACAAGAAGCAAGAAGCCCGGTTTGGTTGAAGTGAAAGAAGTTGAAGCAAATGATCAATATCATGCTCAAGTACAAGCGATGGAACAACAGTTAGGGGAGATTGAAAAAGGAGAATGAGAGCGCTAAGCTTTGCCAAATTTGTAGCGGACCACACTCGGAAAAGGATTGTAGGATGACAACCAAAGCCCAAAACATGGCCTATCCTCAATCCTCGACTCAAGGGCAACCTAGCACTCTTTCTCAAGATAACATGAATGAGTTGGCTAAGCGGATGATGAGTATTTGCTCGATGGAGCAATGGAATACGGGGCCTCAATATCAAAATCAATCTCAAAGTCCCTATCAAGGCCAATATATGGGTGAGCAACAAGGTGGGCAACCATATGAAGAATCCCAAGATGTGAACTATGTGGGACAAGGTCAAGGAGGAAACTATGTAAATCAAGGTGATGGTTCTTGGAGGCATAACAATAATCAAGGTTGGAATCGGAATCAAAGCCAAGGCCAAAACCAAGGTTATAGACAAAATCAAAATCAAAGTCAATCTTCACAAGGGCAAGTCTATCAACCTCCACACCAAAGGCAACAACAAGGAGGGTGTAATCAACAAGGTCCCAACAATTATCAACACCTCCTCCTTTGGCTCCTATACCTCAAAAGAGTTCAACCGATGTCATCTTGGAACAAATGAACAAAAACTTTATGGAGATTAAGAAAGACATGGTTGAGATGAACTACAAACATGGTTCCGCCATCAAAAATCTTGAGACTCAATTTGGTCAAGTGGTGGAACATGTTCAGTTGAAGGGCGGTTTACCGAGTAACACCGAAAAAAATCCGAGAAGTGTAAACGCCATCTTAACCCGAAGTGGCAAAGTGTTGAGAACTAATGGAGAAAAGAAAGTCTTGTGGGAGGATAAGGCTAGAAAAGCACCTATTGAGTCGGAAGCGGGAGCTATGGATGGTGATATAGATGGGATTGAAGATGATGAAGATCATGAGGAATATGTCAAGAGGAAAGAAGTTGAAAGGAAAGAAGCTCAAGCTCGGGGAGATTATGTGGTTATCAATTTGAAAGAAGAGGAGTCAACTAGAAGAGAAGGGAAAGAGCCAATGAAAGAGCCGTCTTCCCCACGCTCCAAAGGTAAGAAAGGTATGATCCCTCCTCCTTCTAAAGATTTTGATTTGAGTACTCTCCCATATCCCCCTAAAAATCATAGACAAAGTTGCTTGAATAAGGCACAAACTCGATTCATTGAAATTTTACGAAAAATTGATTTGAACATTCCTTTTCTTGAAGCACTTGCGAACATGCCCTCGTATTGTAAGTTTTTGAAAGAGTTACTAACTAAGAAGGGAAAGATGCAAGAAGTTGTGTGTTTAAATGAAGAGTGTTCCGCTATTTTTAATGGAAAGTCTAAGATTCCCCCGAAAGTTAGGGACAAGGGTAGTTTTACTATCCCGGTTACTATTGGTACAACTCATTTTCCTAGTGTCTTGTGTGATTTGGGGGCTAGTGTGCCTAATGCCCCGTGCTATATATGAGAGTCTTAACCTAGAGAGTTGGAGCCAACGGGGATGACCCTTCAAATGGCGGATAGGTCTATTAGTGAGCCTATGGGAGTGATAGAGGATGTCATAGTGAAAGTGGATAAGTTTGCCTTCCCGGTAGATTTTGTGGTGCTAGACATGGAGATGGACTCCAAAACACCTTTGTTGTTAGGGACGTCCCTTTTTAAATACCGGGAGGACTTTGATAGATGTTATGAGCGGTGAGATAATATTGAGAGTTGGAGATGAAAAAGTCTCGGTCAATGTCTATAAAGCCATGAAACATCCTAAGGAGAGCACCGAGGACTGTTTTTCTATTGATGCTATATATCCTTGCGTTTCGGAACATGTTGACATGCAGGTATATAAAGAAGAATCCGATGAATGCATGGAAAAAGTGAGTACGGAACATGATGAGGAAGAGGAATTGGAAGAGGAAGCAAAAGAGCCAGAAAAGACAGCTTTCGTGGGTGAAAGGTGGACCGAGAAGATTGATCTTGGGCTTGAAGGAGAGCTAGAAAAGCCATCAATTGAGGACCCACCGAAAGATTTGAAAATGAAGCCACTTCCACCTCATTTGAAGTATGTTTTTCTTGAAAATAATGATTTACTTCCTTTGATTATTTCTTCTACACTAACGGCTTTGCAGGAAGATGAGTTAGTGAAGATGCTTAAGAAGCACAAGCGTGCTTTCGGGTGGAAGATGTGCGACCTAAAGGGTATTAGTCCCACCATTTGCCAACACAAGATTATTCTGGAAGATGGAGCAAAGCCGGTAAGGCAACCCCAAAGAAGACTCAATCCACACCTCCAAGAGGTTGTGAGAAAGGACGTGGTCACAATGTTGAAGCTAGGGATTATCTATGCCATCTCGGATAGCAAGTGGGTGAGTCCCACCCAAGTGGTGCCGAAGAAGCGGAGGTATGACCGTGGAGATCAATGACAAAGGTGAGGAGGTACCTGCCGCTTGGTAAGTGGTCATAGAATTTGCATTGATTATCGTAAGCTAAATGACCAAACCCGTAAAGATCACTTCCCTCCCTTTATTGATCAAATGTTGGAAAGATTGAGTGGCCATGCCTTTTATTGTTTTCTTGATGGGTTTAGTGGGTATTACCAAATACATGTGGCTTTAGAGGACCAAGAAAAGACTACCTATACTTGCCCCTATGGTACCTTTGCCTTCCGTAGGATGCCTTTTGGGTGTGTAATGCACCCATGACATTCCAACGGTGCATGGTGGCCATCTTTATGGACATGATAGAAAAGTTTTTAAAGTCTTTATGGATGATTTTAGCGTGTTTGGTGATTCCTTTGAACAATGTCTAGATAATCTTGAAAAGGTGTTGGGTAGATGTGAGGAAACAAACTTGGTGCTTAATTGGGAGAAGTGTCATTTGATGGTTACGGAAGGGATAGTCTTAGGGCATAAGATATCTAGTAAGGGTATAGAGGTAGACAAGGCTAAGGTTGAAGCGATAGCTAAGCTTCCTATGCCCACCAACCTAAAGACTCTTAGGGTTTTTCTAGGCCATGTGGGGTTCTATCGTAGGTTCATTAAGGATTTTTCAAAATAGCCCGTCCTCTTACTCTACTTCTGGAAAAGACGTCCCGCTTGATTTTGACAAAGCTTGTGTTGAAGCATTTCGATGCTCAAGCAATTGCTTGTTTCCGCCCCATCTTAGTTGCTCAAATGGGATCAAGAGTTTGAGCTCATGTGTGATGCAAGTGACACCGCTGTTGGTGCGGTCCTCGGTCAAAAGATCGATAAAATCTTCAAGCCCATTGCTTATGCAAGTCACACCTTGAATCCGCCCAATGAATTACACCACCACCGAAAAGAGCTTTTAGCGGTCGTCTTTGCGCTTGATAAGTTTCGGTCTCATCTCGTAGGTTCTCGGTAGTTGTCCACACGGATCATGCCGCCTTGCGTTATCTCTTTGCCAAGCAAGATGCCAAGCCCGCCTCTTGAGGTGGATCTTGCTCTTGCAAGAGTTCGATCTGAGATCCGTGATAGGAAGGGGTTGTGAGAATGTCGTAGCCGACCACTTAAGTCGTATGGAGCTTAGTGAGGAGTTGGTTAAAGCACAAACCGAGATAAATGACTCTTTCCCTCACGAGCAATCAGATGCACTTGACACCCTTCCTCCGGCTAAGAGAGGCAACTTTCTAAAAGTCGGTAAGGAAGGTAGTCCTTGGTTTGCTCCTTTTGTCAACTACCACGAGTGCGGTTTCAGTAGACCCGACCTTGACTCAACCAAAGGCGAAATTCCTTAGTGAGGTGGGTAAGTATGTGTGGGAAGATCCTTGTCTATATAGGTTGTGTTCGGATGGCATTTTGAGGAGGTGCATCCTGTAAAGTGAAATTTTGAGCGCTCTTTCGCTTTGTCACGACAAAGAGGCCGGAGGCCATTTCTCGGGGCAAAGAACCGCTTTGAAAGTATTGCAAAGTGGACTGTATTGGCCCACTCTATTTCGAGACGCACATGCTTATGTGAAATCTTGCGATGCTTGTCAAAGGTCCGGTCGTATATCTAGAAGGAGTGAGATGCCTCAGAAACCGATCATAGTGTGTGAGATTTTTGACGTGTGGGGCATTGATTTCATGGGCCCTTATCCCTCTTCGTGTGGTAACAAGTATATCCTAGTCGCATGTGATTATGTATCCAAATGGGTCGAAGCCTTAGCTTCACCCACCAATGATAGGAATGTTGTTATCCGGTTTCTTAGAAAAAACATCTTTTGTCGGTTTGGGGTGCCTCGTGCTATAATCAGTGATAATGGAAGCCATTTTGCTAACAAGCCGCTTTGATAAACTTTTGGAGAAGTATGGAGTGAAACACAAGCTAGGTACCGCTTACCATCCCCAAACGAGTGGTCAAGTTGAAGTCACGAATAGGGGTATTAAGCGTATCTTGAAAGGACGGTAGACACGAACGTCAAGAGTTGGTCTTTAAAGTTAGATGATGCTTTGTGGGCCCATAGGACAGCCTTTAAGACACCCCTAGGCATGTCACCTTACATGATAGTCTATGGTAAATCTTGCCATCTTCCCGTAGAAATCGAACACAAGGCTTATTGGGCCATCAAAATGCTAAACCTCGATGACACCTTAATTGGTGAGAAGCGTATGGCCCAATTGAATGAACTAGATGAGTTCCGCCTTTGTGCTTATGACCTCTCCACGAAGTATAAAGAAAAGACTAAGTTACTCCATGATAAGTTGATCAAACCTCGTGTTTTCAATGAGGGTGACGAAGTCTTATTCTACAATACTCGTTTGCATCTTTTCCAAGGAAGTTGAAGTCTAGTGGTCCGGTCCTTACATAGTGTCTAAAGTTTACCCGTCCGGAGTTATCGAAATCACTCACCCCAAGTTTGGTACTGTGACCACAAACGGCTTGAGATTGAAAAAGTATGAGAGACTACCCTTTAATGAAGCCTTGGAAATAGTGACCTCAAGACCCCGTGCCATGTGATGAATCGTGCAAGTCTTGTCATGGACTATAAACCTTGACTCGTATAATCTTTGACCCATCATCCGTTCTTTCTATCCTTTCCTCGCCTCGTGCCAACGGTATAACTTTGAAAAAGTTGGCACCGTATAATCCATCTTGTCGAGCCAACGACGTAAAACAAAGGCGCTTAGTGGGAGGCAACCCACCTTTTGTGGTTTAAGTTGGTTGAGTAAGAGTCTGAGTGGTCTAGGGGTGGTTAGATGTGAGTGTGGAGTGATTTCCCTGCTTTCCTGTTTTTTCCTGCTTTTGCCCTCAAACGCACGCTGCCAATGTCCAAACGCGTGCTCCACTCTTCAAACGTATGCTCCAAGATTTTCCAAACCAGCGCTTTGAGCCTCTTACCCCAAAGATCAAATCCTCCGCTTCAAACGCGACGCTTTCGCTCAAACGCCGATTCCATCTATGCGAAACGCACGCTCCCACTTCTCAACGTGCGCTTGAAACATGCGAACGACGCTCCAAGCTCTTCAAACCAGCGCTTGACCCTTTTCTATATATACCCTTCTTCCCAAACCGGCGCTCCACTTTCATGATTCCGAAACCTAACCGCCGTTCCATCGCCTCCACCACCCTTTTGCTTCAAATCTTCGCTTCTAATCCGCTTTGAGTAAAATTTGTTGCAATCAACACCTCACAACCCCTCTTTTGCTTTCTACACTCAAATCCGAACAACAATCCACCAAATCCCCGATTCGATCTTTGCTTGGGTGGTTTTTCACCATTAGCGTTTTCACGTTCTCGCTTGTTTCGGGACTCGTTAGTCACTCCACAACGCTCACGTAGGCTAATCTAAGCATAAGACAGTACTTTTGGTTTACATTTCCGCTTTTGAGTAGGGTTTGATTTTTGATTTTTTTTCATTTTTTTTTCCCTACCCCGTTTGTGATTTGTCATTGATTATGTACCTTGTTTCTTGTTTGTTTGTTGTGATCTTGGCCTTGTGATGTGTGGTGGTTGACGTTGTGGTTGTTGTGGGTTGTTTGTTTTGAAACCCCGTATTGGACGATAATCGGGTCGGTTTGCCTCGTGTTGGTTGTGGTGTGGTTGCTCTTGATTTAGGAAGATGGCGGGAGGAAAACGGAAGGAGATAGGGGATAAAGGGAAGGGCAAAATGCCTGTTGTCGGTAAGAGCCAATCAAAGAAGCAAAAAACAGCGGTTCGAACTAGAGGCGGTGGTATTAGAATCAGTGAGCCAGGGAGAGGTTTGAGCGCGAACCCTAGAGCTATTAGGGCTGGACAGCTTAGAGATGAGACATCGGATGATGATTTCGAGCCCGATACTGAAGGTCGAAATTCTAGCAGTGATAGTGATGATAGCGGCAAAGAGAGAGATCATGAGTTTGACAATGAGAGGCACCCTCGTCCCGTGTCACACCCAGGTCGTCGCTCGTCCCCGGTTTCTCAACCCCACACCCCTCCACCTACCCAACCTATTCCTCGGACTTCCACCGAGCCGCAACCCCAAGTAGCCTCTCGCCTCATCTCGACCTCTTCCTTCCTTTACATGCGTTTCTCCACGCCCCAAGCCTTGAGCAATTACGAGGAGTTCGTAGTCGATAAAAAGATGTGCTTTGAAAGAGGGCTAGATTTGAAGGTGGTGCCGAAATCATTTGTGGATAATCTGAGGAGTAGGGGTTGGAATAACCTTATCTTGGAACCCGAGGGCAACTCGAACTTGTCAATAGTCCGGGAATGGTATGCCAACTTTACTCGTGGTGACTTAGAGAGAGGGACTGCTTGGGTGCGTGGAGTGAATGTCCCATGGTCGGTCGCAGCGATTAATGGTTTTTATAGGACACCGACTATCGTGGGGCGATCATTATGAGGAGTGGTTTCGGGACAAGAATAGTTGGGGTAGACTCGAGGACCCTTGGAGCGGATGAGGATAGAAATCAACCCCGAGTTGCGATGGATGTCAAAGGGGTAACACGCGCAGTACCGTTGACGCACGACTTGGCCCGACGATCGAAAGTCAAGGCTAAGTTCTCCCGTAATCGTCTACTACCTAAGGACAACATCACACATTTTCACATTAAGGATCTACGCTTGTTGTACGCCTTGCATTATAAGTTGAAAGTAGACGTGGGAAGGACGATTTTTGCGGAGTTTCGGAGAACCGTAAAAACAAGCGCCGATTGATTATGTGCCCCTACTTGATTTACGGGTTGTGTCGTGATGCACGAGTTGGTGAGTATGCAGATGATCGATTAGAAAGAGCAAAGTTTTGCCTATCATGCCTAAGTCATTCAATGCTCGCTCGCGCTCGGCCTTCCAAGCGGCTCATCCACACGGTCCTCCAACCTTTCACCCCTACCTCCACTACTTCCACCACCCTCGCCTATGCCACCACCTCCTCACTTCACTATCACCACCACCACCATTCCGCCACCTCCTAGTTCTGACCTTCCACCTCCTCCACCACTTTACCTCCACCCACACCTACCATACCTTTCACCGGAGGGCCGTGGCTGGAGCGAGAGAGGGGGACTGTTGATAGCCCACAAGCAAATGAGATTGGATGGACGATCATGGATCATGATGAATGGGTCAGCCAAAGAACCAGAAGGCAATAACTCGAGCTCAAGAGTCCATCTTCCGCACAGAGACTTGATACTACAACCTTCCCAAAGACACACCGGAGATAGAGGCCGATCTGCAGCTGGATTACCGAGAGCCTCGCTAGAGGATGAGTCCGATGAGGGGTCGAGGTTCGGATAGAGACCGAGGCGAGATGATTCGTTGGATGTTGAGACAGAGACAGGCATGAGGCATGGCGATGCAGATTCGTCGAGACAGTGGGGACAGTCTTTCTTTGAGACTACACACTGAGAGTGCAGCTTCTTGTGGATCTCGCACCATCTTCCAAAGACACAGATCCTCCAGTTTGATGTACAGGCCAGAGCAAACTAGCTTGTTTTTCATTGTTTCGCTTTTCTTTTGAGAGTGCAAATTATTTTGGCTAGTCTGCTTTTCATTTATTTGTAGTACTTTTGACTGATTCACTTTGAGGCAAAGTTGACTTTTGATTTCTGACTTTTGGTGCTTTTACATTCTTCACTTTTGATACGCACATGTAATCATTGTTCACCCACGAGGCCTGCTTTGACCATGCATGTTTTTCTCCCTTTGATTCGCATGCGTGGATGTTCGAGTTTTATTGCTATATTGTATCCGTCCCATTGCATATCCCATTCCCTCTCGCATGCTTTGATATCGTTTCGGGCATAAACTCGCTTTTCTTACGCACCCGTTTGCCTATTGCTTGATCTTTAGCACGTGGACTTTTCCTGCGCTCGCGCTTTTTTGTTTCTTTTGTTCTCGCTTTAGGTTTCGGGATGGACTTATACGAGGGTGTCACGAGTTTCGAGTATCGGTTGCGCCTTTACTGCGGAGTTTTGGTCAAACAAATAAGTCTTTTACTCTTTTTATCTCTCACACACCGAGGACAAAGTGTTTCGCTTTAAGTGTGGGGTGGGGAGACTTAGCCGCTTTCTTGGTATTGATTGTTAAATGTGCTATAAATGTGGTATACTTGGCCTATGATCGGGCTCGAGTCGATTTTTGGGTAATTTTTAAAATGTTTCAAGGGTCTTAACACCGTGTTGTATGTGTTATTTTCGCATTTGAGGGGTGATCACCTTAGTCGGGACCCCTAACAACATACGCATTAAGGTTTGATATTATCTTGAGAATGGAGTTTATTATTTCACTAAGCTACACTTTGTGCACAATTTGATTTCTACCACCTTTCATATCATGAGTCTCGAGACGACGAAATGTCATAGGTTTACTTAAGTAGGACATGGGATGACGGTTTTGGCGCCCTTTTGACCCTACCATAGCCAAATAAGCCTTAACCCGAATATTTACCCTTCGTAGCCCTCTCTCACTTTTGATAGAATGGTCTCATCACCATTCGCTTATAGCCGCTTTTGTTACTTAGTCGAAACCTACCCCGAGCCTTAAATATGGTCACATATCCTTCATTTTAACCTACGAGTGGACTAGTCCTTAGTTGGAGCACACTTGCTAAAACAAGTGTGGGGTGGGGAAATATGATGTTTTGATTGGGTTGTTGTTTCTTGTTTTGAGCTATAAGGTGTTGAGGAGCTCGCTTGGGCTTGGTGTTCGAGCTTTTGGGCCAAGGAAAAGAACCTTCTTCTTCTTTTAAAAAAAAAAAAAAAAAAAAAAAAAAAAAAAAAAATCAAACAAAGTTCAAAATACATTAGCTCTCGTTGAATAAAAGTTGATGTTTATAGAAATAAAAGGGTTGGAGTCAAAAGTGTTGAGCTCAAAAGTTGCTTTTATGATGTTAGAGTTGGGATAGTGAGATAGGTGCTAGTGTGCTTGGACTCACCTTATGAAACTTGAAACATAGTCGAGTTTGGCAATGAGTTCGGGTGTATTAGTAACCTATGGTTCCCAAAATGTCAAAGTTGATCAAAAAAGGAGTTTTGGGTGGTTTGCATGATACAGATGAGTTGGTACTTGGTTGATTAGGTTCACTCATTTCTTTTCTCCAGGCCCCAAAATACCCTTTTCGACTAACCGAAATCACCCTAGCCTAACGTTATAACCGCTCAAGTCCCGCCCGATCGTGTCCAAACTTAGTAAACCAGATTAGTGGAGAGGCTCGTGATTATGAAACGGTTGGTAGACCTTTTGGTTGGGATTCAAGCCCCAACAATCTTTTTGAGTACTTGGTTCTAGCTTTGCACCACACACACTCCATTTTCTTGATAATGTTGCGCCAATGTGTATATGTTCGTGTTTCTCACTTTGTGTTTACCTTGAGAATGTGAGTAGTAGCACCTACATCATAAAGTTGAATCCCTTGGTTTGTTTTAAACGCCCATTTTACTCGAGGACGAGCAAAGGCTAAGTGTGGGGTGGTTGATGGGAGTCAACTTTACGTGACTCCGCTACATTGTTTGGCCTCCGTTTACCACATTTTCAAAGATATTTTTGGATAATTTAGACCACTTTCGGGGTAATATTGTGAGTTCCTCGCACGGGGGTAATTCCGTCATTTTGATAGTTTACCACCCCTTTTTGATGATATTGACCCCATTCCCGAGCACGCTTACCCTTTGGAATGTTTTGGTTGTTTTTGGTCATTGTGATGATGTAGGGTATTGATGTCCCGAGGACCCGAAAGGCAATGGTTTACAATGAGAAACATAACCGAGGCGAAAAGAGGTGGAAAAGGAGAGAAAAAGTGAAGAATTGGTGGCACAGGTCCAAACGCACGCTCCAACCCTCAAACCAGCGTTCCAGTCTCCAAACCGGCGTTCCAACCTCAAACCAAATGTTCCAGAGTTGCGAGTCATACAGAGTTCACCTCCTTCAAACGCCGGTTTAGCAATTACCTAGAACGTGCGTTCAGCTCCATTCAAACGCACGTTTTGTACCTTGAACGCGTGCGTTTGAGACTCTTAAACGCACGCGTTCCATGCCTCAAACCTGCGTTTACCGCAAGACAAAAGCCCTAAGCTCGCCTGAACTTCAAGCGAGCGAACGCACGCTCCACTCGCCTGGAACCAGCGTTCAACCAAAATCTGCAGGATTTTCCTCCACCTATAAATACCCCTTAGTCCATTTTGGGATTATTATTCATCTTCTTGGCCAAACTCTACCCCTTCATAGCTCGAATTTTGTAATAGCTTAGAATACTCCCTCTTAGTGTAAATCAACAACATCTTAGCTTAATCTTTCCATTTCTTAGCTTAGATTTTCATTTCTAACACTAAGAGACCACCTTTTAATTACTTCTCTATTTTGTACTTTTTGGATCTCAACTCAATTTCTCGCAATCTTATGGTATATTTCTCTTCTCTTTTACTTGTTATGGCTTTTATTTACTTGTTTTGTGCATGTTTTGATTAGTATAATGAGTAGCTAAACATCTTCATAGCCGGGTCATGTGATATGTGATGAAATCAACCTTTGGGTGATGAAATTGGGAGTGGGTGGTGTGTTTCATTGTTGTTTCTTGCATGTTTCACGTCTTAGAACTTGTTATAACGGATTTGAGCTAGATTAGCTACCTAGGTCAAAAATCACACACATCACTCTTGAGAGTTGTTCGAGAGAGAGGGTGTGGGAAAAGGGTTCTAGGATCGCGGTGTAGTCTCGGTTCAGTCGTTAAGCCGAGCTCATCGTGAGGTTACTCATTTATTTGTTTAAGCGGCTCGAGTGCAAAACATGACTTGTTAGGAGAGAGTTGTTCAGACCTTAACATGGCATAAGGTGTTAGAAGAGAGTTGTTCAGACGCTAGCACCGGGTTTAGAGTTCGCACCCGTGAAATTGAATGCAAGAGTTCGCTTATTATATTGCACACTCCCGGTTTTGTCTACCTTAGGGTTGAGATTAGTCACATTGATCATGGTTCGGCTATGTCCCTTTATTATCTTTCAAATCTAGTAGTGTAGTCTAATCTTCTTCTCGTCCCTTTCTCCTTTAGACTTGTTAGTATAGATCGCTTTAGTGTCGTTGTAGTTTTAAACACTCTAAAAGATTGATCACTGAGACTAAGCACTACGCTTACTTTGGTACTTGCAAGCACAATTCCTTTGGGTTCGACCTCGACTCCTGTAGCTATTCTAGCAATCGACCCGGTCCACTGCCGGTTAGAGAGCTTGTTTAGTCACCGTTGTCTTGAGTATCTTATAAATTTGTTTGGTGAAAACAACGCTCATCAAACGCCATTTTGAAGGATGAAACGCCCGTTCAGTGTATGAAACGCTCGGTTGAATATTTGGGCGCCCGTTCAACTTGATACTACTCGGCTTCCCAACTCTCTCGTAGCTCAACGCCATTTTGCTTTTTTTTTTTTGAACGCCTGTTCAACTTCCTCAGAATCGAATTCAGTTGAGATGCAACGGTTCTTCCCACTTGTTGATCCATAATTCATTCTCTTTCTTCTAACAACCTTGCTAACAACTTGATCTTATCTTTAATTGCTTCATTCCACCATTCCACCTCATCACCATTATCTATATTATGATTTAAAAATTGCAAAAACATAACATAGTCCAAAATAATGTGAAACTTATAATTAAAGCCCACTATTAAGCCCATTTTGCAATTAATTCATTTAAGAACAACTTTACTTATTATATCTATTTTAAAGCCCAATTTCAATGCAATTTATATTAATATGGGGAATTTGATAAGAAAATTATCGTATAAATTTGTATAAATTCACCCTTAACAATAAGTGTATCTAATTTCAAAGTCAACTCTACGATATATGATACCTTACGAGTGTGATTAAATTAGAAATATTGAATAACAGATATGGAAGGTGAAACAAACGTTGTAACACTTACCATACTCTGGATCTAGTAATCTGAAAAGGGAACTAAATAAATGTTATTATGTTCCGGTTCTTATGAAGAACATACTTTCGCTTTATTTGTTAGGATTTAGTAGACATATTCAATTGTAAAGAATAAATGTTATTCGATAAAGTTGGAAGGTCACCGAATCGACATACTAGATTGATGTCACTATATAGTTGATATATGTGATGAGATCTCAACTAAATGTTTGTATGGCTATTATCCTTGATTTGTGATTGTTCTAGGCACAGTCTCTCTGGAAGGAAAGCGTGTAATCAAACGTCATTCTGATGATGTTAAACCATATGATTATGAATAATGTGGGTTATACGTATCTTATCCAAAGAGGACTAAAATACCCTTTTAAGAAAAGGTTATGAAACCTACAAGTTTGACTAGAGCCTAAACATACCGATATTTGTTGGCTCGTGACAATTAATATCACAAATAAATGTTTATTAATCTCTATGACTATTTTTAGAAATAGTTGAACGTACTTATTGAAGTATGACAATTCAGAAAGCCTGAAAAGTTCGAGCTAGTTCGAATGAGAGATTGATGAGCTACTTAGGAATTAATCTTCAATTGAATTGAAGTGATTGATACCTGAAGGGTGTTTCAGAAGTCATCTGAATAGGAATAAGATTCTTCCCTTGAAGGATACCATCTTTGAGATACGCAATTGTATTGTGTTCCCAAAATGAAAACAACACTTTATATGATAAAGGTGTGACGCAAGCCATGCGAAGTATCCCTTACCTATTTCGGGATAGTGCCCTTATACTTAACCGAGTTCCAAAGAATAAAGGTTGAATAAATTCCATATTAGATATGGAAGAGGATAATGTCGAATCTATTTTAATCGATGATTTGAAGCTGTCATAGGCAAAGTCAGAAAGGCTTGGAGCCTAGTACGACATATGCGAATTTGTGGAATATCTTAGCAAGTACGGTAGATATTATTTACTTGTCCGCGGAGCAAAAGGTGTTTGTCTCCAAACATGCTGTCTTCTAGAAGAAATGTCTCTTCCAATAGAGACAGGGGGAGTAAATAAGATCACAAAAGAGTTTGAGAACCACAAATAGATATTCAACCATTGGAACATGAGCAGACGCCGTATAGCGATGAGGTGTAGAACACTGCTCAGTGCACACAAAAGTTCTGTAAGTCTGTGGATAACCTAAAGTCTGAAAGGGCTGCCGGTATGATTCATCTAGAAGAATGGATTTCTCACGACTTATGAAGGAATGTTTGAAAGGAAAAATTGAGAGATATGGACAGGAGCCATAATATCTGAATTAGCTTCCATGAGTGACTACCTGGTTATGAACCTAGTGTGTCTTACCTATAGGGAATGTCCCTGAAAGGCTGACATGGATAGTAATATGATTACCATAAGGCAAGTTGAGGGATAAAGGATTACGAGGCTAAAACCTGGTGATTACCTCTATGCTGCCAGCTGTGCTTAAATGCTATTCAAGTAGTGCTTGTTGTAGCAACGTGTCATGGCTATATGATAGTGTTGAAGACGTTGGGCAGACAACTCGATGTTCGTAGACTATAACATGATATGTAAGCTCACGAGATCCATTTGATGGACTCAAACAAGTTTCTCTAGACGATTTCTTTGTTTGATAATCAAAGGAATTTGATTTAGTCAAAAGAAGAATATGCCTTATGTGCAAGATGGATAGTGGGAGTGAGTTAGAAGAATATGCCTTATGTGCAAGATGGATAGTGGGAGTGAGAAATGATTTTTTGAGTAAGGTATTAAATATCTCTCTCAGGAGTTACCACCCCATGTCACAGTCAATTAATGTTTGGTAGTTCAAGTTCTTTACGAAAGCACTTGGATTAGCAGTTCTTAATTTTAGAAATAAGAATCTATAGTGATAGATTAACTGCTGTTAGATTCTAGTTTACCCATATAGATGTGATGCTCAAAGTGTTTAGCATATATCATGATAGGAGACACTGCTAGCAAGTGTTCTCAAGATCTATCTATGTTAGGACGTTAGTCCTAAAGATGAGGTGAACGATGATACTTATGAAAGGTTTCCCTTGCTACGGCAATTGGAACCATCATAAAAGTTATGCTAGAGGTTCACACTCCATGAAGAGTCATGAGCAAGTATGAAAGTAATTCTAGCAAATGTCGAGAATATGCTTAAACAAGTTAAGGAAAGGTTTTATTGAAACTTGGATTCAGATAAACGTAGATATACAAACATATTTCCTAACTCTTATGAAGGCGAGTGGGAGCTACGGTCTGGTTTCCAGTCACTTTGATTAAGTGATGTAGTGAGCTAGAAATGTTCTAGATTATGGGCCACTGTAAATTCTACAACTAGTCCAAAACACAGTAGTGCCTTGGAGGCACAACGGGAGCAGTACATGGATCTAGAAGGTTCATTCCTGAACCTTATGCGGTTCTTCCACCTTTTCTGTATAGCTGATATAGTAAGTGGATTCATTGCTTGGAGCAAGGGCCAGGGTCTCATCAGAGATTCGTGTCTGTGTTGAGGCAGTTCCTTGACTTGGTCAATTGGAACATGATATGAAGATAGTCTGAGTCCCCACGGATGAGAGATCCGTTCACGGTAAAAAGGTGGTTGCTGCGTAGTATTGCATGAGATTCTTTTGTTTCAACTTGGTCTTGTGTGTGCGAGTGATTGGTTTTAGGCCAAGTGGGAGATTGTTGAAATAGTGTCCTAAACCCAATCGGATTGGACCGGATCCGACCAGGTCGGATCGTTTCTACTATTTCTTTTTGTTTATACATATATTAAATGGCTTTTCTGTTGTCATATATATGTTCTTTTAAAGAACCAATTATGAATTGTTATATGATAACGTCCTTAGTATTAAACTGTGATAGAGAAACCATGATAGGCGATTATTGTTGATGAGATCTCTAATCACTTTAATAAGTTTGATACTTAAATGTCTCTAGGCTGACGTACTATCAAACAGGGCATTGATAGTATAAACAGACTAGCACGTATTAGATGTCTTATGTCTTTAAGGGCAGGAATAGATCTCGTCTATCGAAGTGTAGAGACACTTGGACTGTACGTGGACGTGTATTAGAGAATGCGTACGTTAGACTAACCCACTTACACAGATAAGTGTCACACTATGTGGCGGTTGTGTAATTATCCTTAAGACCGGAGTCTTCATGGCATCACGGTGTGGATTGTCATGCTTTGACACTATTGAGGTTTCCCCTAGCCATGGGGCGATCATACGGTAGTGATTGGGTATGATACTGAAGCATGCGGAGTATACATGATTGGTCGTCCGGGAATCGCGTATCCTATGATTAGGATTGAATATCCGAAATGGCCTTCTTATAAGGAATGTCTTGTTCTCGTGAATCTTTGCAAAGTGGGAGTAAACGTGTTACTTCGAGAGAGCTTGATATCTAGATTATAAGATACGGTTGTTAATGTTTGACACTCGACATACGATCGTATGGATATTATTACAGCGATAGGATTGTAATTTACACGGTAATCTGCTTTCACATGAAAGGTAGTAGTCATTGCATTTGACTCTTCCGATGATTGGGGTCACGGTGTGTTGCTGAGACGCTATCCCGTGATCGTTAGGCATGAAGGGCATTTTAGTAATTTGCACTTTGTGTCTACGGCCAACATATTCGGAAGCCTATCGGGTCACACACATATAAACATCCAGCCGGATTAAAATGTGGTTATAGATGATAACCAAAATAAGGAAAGTTTATCTCGAGACTATAAGGGTTATAGTGGTAAATTAATATGGTGGTATTTATTTAATATGAATAAATAAAATACAAGATATTAATTATATACAAATTATATTAATTAAAGAATTTTCCATAAGTCAAATTAATGACACATGGGGCGCATATTACTTGTGTGTAGGACACACTTGGATTGTGCAATTTAATTAATAAATTTACCATAATATTAATATATGATATTAATTGATTTTTGAGAAAAATAGATTTATGGAAATAACATAATTATATTCAATATAAGATATTGAGAAAAATAAATTATGGAAAGAGAGATAAATCACATTAATTAATTTTCCTTATTTTTATTGGAAAAAGGTTTTCTTCTCCTACACACTAATATGAAAGTGGCGCCCCTAGCCCTATATATATGAGGGATTGTCAAGCTCTTTTGTACACCATAATTCCAAGAACAATAGTTCTTGTGAAAATTGCAAAAGCTCATAGTTCTTGTGTAAAAAGAGGGAGCTTCCTATAGTGAGTTTGTGAGGGAGGAAAAAGGCCGGTCTAGCAACCGGAGTTTTCCAATAGCAATCCATGATGGGATTCCGTCGGGCTGTTCGTGTCGACTAGCAGTAGAGGCTGAACACTTGGGCGGCTCCATGCTGAACTACTCTCATTAGACGGTCAAAGCGTCGATCTTTTAGATCAACCAAGGTAACCACCGTCTTTAGCTTATTCGTTTATTGCTTAAACGAAGTCGATTTTGGGTAAAAGGAAATCAAAATTTTGAATTCCGCTGCATTCCCGCGTAGATTTCCTAACAATTTCAGACCTGATTGTCCAGACCTACTGAAGAGCAAAAGTTAGCAAAGAAGATCTGGCAAGAAAGCTTTGGTTGTTGAAGATGAATCATGATATGAAGTTGAATCAGAAAAAGGAAATGAATCTGATGATGCTGCACTTGTGGCTGATATGGATGATTATGCCTTAATGGCAAATATTGATGAAACTGAGGAGGTATAAAACTCTGTATCTATAAACACTCCTGCTGAAAGTGATTGGGAATCAACTTTTGGTTCAAATCCTAAAAATTCTGCCAATGAAGAAACTTTGGATGCCATCCTAAATCAACTGAGGATAATAGAATCTGGTTATGAGATTGTGAAGGCTGAAAAAGAAGCTCTTCAAACAGAAGTTCAAAGATTAAATGCTAAATGAAGTCAACTCAAAGGTAAGGAAATAGATTATGTTCAGACTCAACATAAGTCTGTTGAACATTCAGCAGCTGCTGAATCTAGTATACAATCTAGTTCTACCACTGCATTCAAATCTGGAAAGCCTTATAGTGATAGAACAGGACATGGATTTGAAACTCAACAATCCACTAAAGATTAATCCAGCAAGGTTACTGACCTGGTGCATCGCTTTAGTCAGTAGCATGAAGGACAGGGCAGCCTCATTGGTCCGCGGGTTTCCGTGATGTTTAGTTGACAGTTGGGAAAACCTATCTAAAAAGATCATTAAAGAATTTGAATCGGCAAGCCAACCTAAAAAGACAATCGAGCATCTGTATGAGGTTCGCATGGGATACAACGAGTCAGGAAAAGAACGGTTCATCAGAGTATATGATCAAACCGAAAATATTCCGGACGACGCCATCATAACCTGTTTTCTCACGGAGTAGCCAAATGTCCAACGAAAACCGAGTTTAACCTGCGGCCACCTAAGTTGGGCCTAAGGGAGATGTTTGAAAGGGCCAGGATGATCGGCGTGAGCGAGGTACCATCTTCTGGAAAATCAAAATCTATGTCCAAACACCCACAGAGAGAGGAGCATGGGGATGATCGTAAGAAAGAAAAGGGCAGAGACGCAAACCATGATCGTGAGGCAAAGAAGCCGTACAAATTCAACGAAAGTGACTTTGTGCCGCTTAACACTAAAGCATCCCAGATACTCTTCGAGATTCTTGAGTACTTCGAGAGACCCAGGCCTATGAAAGGCGATGCTGAGAATCGTGATAAATCAAAGTATTGCGACTACCACAAAGATCATGGCCACCTCACCGATGAATGTTTCACTTTGAGAAGCGAAATTGAGTGATTGTTCCGAGAAGGACCAACGGCTAAATATAAGTGCAATGGGGACACCAGCGCCAATAAAGAGCAGTAGCCTCGCGTTTATCAAAGGGTGGTTCAAGTCATTCATGGGAGCCTCCCCAGCTATAGCCAGCTGAAGTTGCAAATACACTCAATCAACACTCGCGGCTTTGAGAAGCAAGTAGTCCTTAAGGAAACAGAGAAAGGAATCATGTTCACTAAAAGTGAACTCACAACTGTTGAGGGCCTCATGAAGATCCCGATCATTCTCAAGGTCGTAGTCAACGATCAACATGGCGTCAACAGAGTTATGATCTATACTGGGGCAGGTCGCGACATCATGTATTTTGACTGCCTCAAGCAGATTGGGTTTGGGGAAGCCAAGTTGAAGCCCTACCTCAGAATGCTGGAGGGTTTCGCCAATGATACAGTCAAGGCAAAAGGCACAATTAACCTCAACATCACTCTAGGCGACCATGAGCCCTGCCGAACAAAGGTAATAACTTTTCTGGTCATTGACCTTCCCTCTTACTATAACATGATCTTGGGGATTCCGGCCATGAAAAAATTCCAAATGGTAGTATCTATCCCACATCAATGAGTTAAATTTCACATGGGAGACGCTATTGGGGTCGTCGCGAGCCGACACGGATTTTTTCTCGAATATATGACCATGAACAGGGTCGATTCCAAAAGACCCAGAGTCGACGGTTTCAGTATGGTCGCCATGGTAAAAGAGGTCGCAAATAAAATTGTGAAGGTTGAGACACTATAGGTCCAGGATCAACCTGATTTTATAGCTAAAGACGAGCTAGTCGAGGCTGTCATAAATGAGAGGTACCATGATCAAAAGGTAAAGATCGTGTCGCAGACAACCGAAAAGGAAAGGGAGGAGCTGATTGAGTTCCTGAAAGAGAACGTAGATGCCTTCGTCTGAGAGGTAACTGATATAAGACGTGTGGAGTCGGAGGTCGCGCTACACTACTTAAACGTCGATCCCAACTTTAGACCGATCCAACAAAGAGAGCGACAATTCTCTGGAGAAAAGGAGGTCGCAGTAAAGGTTGAAGTCGGAAAACATTTAGCAGCAGGAATAATCAAGGAGCTTCAGTACCCGACTTGGTTAGCGAACGTTGTCATGGTGAAGAAACACAACGGAAAATGGCAAATGTGTGTCGATTTCACTGACCTAAACAAAGCATGTCCCAAGGATCTTTATGCATTGCCATGAATCGATAAAAAGGTAGATGGGATCGCGGGTTTCGAGATGCTGAGTTTTCTGGATGCCTATTTGGGCTATCATTGATGAGAGTCAACTTTACTGTACTTTGGTGTGCATTTTGACCCCCGTTTATCACTTTATTGGCATGTTTTGGGTAGTTCTAGACCTATTTAAGAGTAATATCGAGAGTTATATGCACAGGGAGTCAAACTGTTACATCGATAGTAAACTCTGCCTTTTTAATGATATTTCACTCTTTTCCGAGTACTTTTGTCTTATGGAATTATGCGTGGTGTTTGTTTGTCTATGTTATTGCAGGACTTAGGTGACTCGAGGACCCGGAAGGTGATGTTTTGGACTATTTCAGCCATTTTCTCCATTGTTGGGGCCTGTGGAAACACATACACCTCAAATACATTTCCACACATTGATTAACTCTCTTTGTCTGACCATCAGTCTGAGGATGATAGGCTGAACTAGTATTTAACTTAACACCTGCTAAGCTCATCAAAGTCTTCCAGAATTCTGCTGTAAATATTCTATCCCTGTCTGTAATCAGAGTCTAGGGTGCCCCATGTAATCTATATATCAAAGTGAAAAATTCTTGTGCCACACTTTCTTATGTATATCCCCTTTGTAAAGCAATAAATTGAGCATATTTGGTATACCTGTCAACAATCACTAGAATTACTTCCTTACCCTCAGACTTGGGTAGGCCTTCAATAAAATCCATACTCGCACTTTCCTATGCCTGATTAGGTATAGGCAATGGGTGGAGCAGTCCTACTAGATGATGGTGGACATCCTTGCACTGTTGGCAAGTAAGATTGGTCTTAACCAATTCTTCCACATCCTTGAGTAGATTAGGCCAGTAAAACAAGGATGAAATCCTCTTGTAGCAAGCTTGTATGCCAGAATGCCCTCCTATGGGGGAATCATGCAACTGTTGTAAAATTTTCTGTCTGATACCCCCATTGCTACCAACACAGATTCTGTTCTTGTAAGTCAGTACCACCTGCTGCATACTAAAGTCTGGTATAGCTGAACCATTGACTAACAGTTCTTGGATCTTATCAGTGCACCATTGATCATGCTCATAGCTATCCACCACATCTTGCAACCACATAGGAGAGTTAGAAGTCATGGCCACCAAATGCTCAGACAATTGTGGCTGTCTAGAAAGTGCATCAGCCACCACATTATCCCAGCCCTTTTTATATTCAATCTTACAATTGAGCCCCATCAATTTAGAGACACCTTTTTGTTGGAGACTAGTGGTGGCCCTTTGATCTAATAGATATTTCAGACTTTGCTGATCTGTTTTAATGATGAACTCTCCTCCTTGAATATAATGCCTCCACTTTGTAACTGCCATAATCACAGCCATCAATTCCTTCTCATAAGTGGATAGTCCCAAATCCCTTGGTTTGAAAGCTTTACTCAGATAAGATACTGGTCTACCATTCTGCTGTAACACATCCCCCACCCCAAATTGGCAAGCATCAGTTTCTATGCAAAAGGGCACTGAAAAATCTGGTAAGATCAATACAGGTGAGCTACATAGGGCTGTTTTAAGGTTCTCAAAAGCCAAATCAGCATCAGGATTCCATTCAAACCCATTCTTTTTAAGTAATTCAGTTAAAGACCTAGCAATTATCCCATATTGTTTGATGACCCTTCTGTAAAAACCTGTTAAGCCTAGGAATCCCCTCAATTTTGTAACATTCATAGGTTTAGGCCACTCTTTTACTGCTTCAATCTTTTCTGATTCAGCATTCACCTCCCCATTTTGAATGACATGGCCTAAATATCCAACCTTAGTCTGCCCAAATGAACATTTGCTGGTTTTTGCATACATCTTGTGCTCTCTCAATAATTGTAGGACTTGTTCAATGTGCTGAATGTGTGAGACCATATCAGGACTATATATCAAAATATCATCAAAAAACACTAATACAAACTTCCTTAGGTAGGGCTTGAGTATGCCATTCATGCACTTTCGAAAGGTTACTGGTGCATTAGTTAATCCAAATGGCATGACTCTGTACTCATAATGCCCTTCATGAGTAACAAATGTTGTTTTCTCTATGTCCTGTACCTTCATTCTAATTTGGTGAAAGCCAGATCTCAAGTCTATCTTAGTGAAGTATTTGGCAGCTCCTAACTAATCCAACAACTCATCAATGATGGGGATTGGGAATCTGTCCTTAACAGTATGCTCATTTAGCTTTCTGTAATCTACACACAACCTCCATCCTCCATCTTTTTTTCTGACTAATAACATGGGGGAAAGCATAAGGGCTGTTACTGGGCTGGATGATACCTTGTTTTAGCATTTCTTCAATCACATCTTCTATCTCCCCCTTCAATTGATGAGGATACATGTATGGTCTGCTCTTGAAGGGTACAGCACCAGGCACCAAATCAATGTTGTGAACCCAATTTCTTTCTGGGGGCAGTCCTTCTGGTTCCTTGAACACATCCGCATAAGCATTTAGTACACACTGAATTTCAGGTTCAATCTGAGAGTGTACAGTTGTTTGTATGGCATTTAGGCACCCCATAAGACCCCATGCTCCTTGCTTCACATATTTCTCCAACTTTTTACCACTGATCATTTTCAGTTGTGCCCCTTCCCCTATGCTTTTAAGGATGATGTCCTCACCATCCTTTTTAAATTGGAGTTGCAATTTTTCAAAATCAAAAGTCATGGGACTGTACTTCTTCATCCAATCTACCCCTAGGACCATGTCACACCCACCTAGCTTTATCAGTCTGACATCATGATGAAATCTATGGCCATTCATCATCCATGGGAGGTTGGGACAAATTGAGTCACTGAGCATCTTATTCCCATCAGCAACTGTTACCAACATACTCCTTGCAGGTTCAATAATGCATTTCATTTCCTTAGCCAGATTGGTATCTAAGAAGGTTTGTTAACTCCCACTGTCAATCAAAACAGAGATGTACTTCTTCTTGAGTTGCCCCTGAATCCTAAGTGTGCTTGCTGATACTTGTCCTGACATTGTATTGAGTGATAAATGAGAAAATTCACTAGGTTCCTCATCACAAATCCGGGTTAATTTCTCCTCTTCTTCTGCTACTACTTCACCAATCACTTCATCCTCCTCCACCAGTATGCAATTCAACTGTTTGTACTTGCATTGATGGCCTGGTACAAATTTTTCATCACATCTAAAACAGAGCCCCTTGGCTCTCTTCTCTTGCAATTGAGCTGGTGATATAAATTTTTGTGTGATGCTGGCTTGTCTGCTCAAGTTAGGGGCTCCACTGAACTTGCTTGTACTTACTGGGGTCTTAGGTTGCTGGATGGTAGGCCTAGGACTGAATTTGGCCTTCTTTACAATCGAATCCACCATTGCTTCTTGTGCTCTCGCAATTTCCAGAGTCTTGATAGTACTTTTCGGGCACATCAACCTCACCATTGGCCTGATTTCTGTGTTCAGTCCCCTAACAAATCGTTTGACTTAATATTCATCAGGTAATTCAGGATTATGCTGTTTCACCAGCCCGTTTAGATCCTCAAACGCAGCTAAATAATCATCCATAGTTCCTTGTTGACTCAATTTTTTGAATTCATCCAACACATCTTCTAAGGCACGATTACAAAATCTTCTACATACCTCTTGACTAAAGAAATTCCATGAAGACTTAAGGAATTCAGTCTTCCAACCCCCGTACCATGTACTAGCCATTCCCCTTAAATACAACTCTGCTAATCCGACCTTATGATCATCAGGGGTTTTGTTAATATGAAAATAGCTTTCACACATTCTAATCCAGTTTTGAGGGTCCTTACCATCAAATGTCGGTAAATCAATCTTGGGATGACGGGTATCGTAAATTTCGTATTCATTTCTAACCTGATTAGTCTTTCAGGTGGGCATTTGTTGGTGTGGGTAACAGAGGGGCTGACCGATCATTATTTCCAGCAGCTAATTCCTTCTCTTTGCTCAAATTCTAGAGTAATGCTAACATAGTGCTCAATTGGGAACGCATTTCTGTTATTTCCGCCTTGGTTTCATCATGAAATTGCAGCATCACATCATTAATCTTTGATTGATTCTTATCATCAATAGCCTTTGATCGGGTTCCTTCTTCCATTGCTATCTCTGATACCAGATGTAACAATACAGCAAGCAAAAAATAGAAAGTAACAGAAATAGAGAAAAGAAGAACAAAAAGAACGGGAAAGAAAAGACAGATAGAAGAAGAATTTAGAGGAGAAGTCTGTAGTATTGATTTTCCATGCCATTTACATCCCATTCTCTACACTTAAATACCTCTAGATGCTAACAAACTTTTTCACATAACAACCATGCCCGACAGTTAACAAACTCAAAACAAAATCCAAGATTTCTAACCGCAAATGACACCAACAATTATTTAAAACTCCAAACAACTCCTTTCTTAAAAAGGAAAGGTCCTAGCAAATGTGACATTTTCCCAGGCAACGGGGCGTGATATTGCGCCAACACTTATCCAATTTTGGACGGTTTTACCCTAGGACTTGTTTAGGTCGGTTACTGTACTATAATTAGGCTAATTCGAAGCATTTTATACAAATTTTTCCATCAGACAAATCACCTTACAATATTCTTATAGTTTCATCAATTAAGTTCAAGCTTTTATTCATTGTACGAGGGTATCAAGCGTTTGTGTTCTTGTGATTGCGATTCAATACGGAGGCATTATGTAGGAGTAATTAGTGGTGTGTTACGAGGTAATTATGTCTACTAATTCCTTTATTTTTAAGATATTGGTTGTTCTTTCGTTTATCCAAGTATGCTAGGGTAATTTTCTCGTAGATCGAATTGAACGATGTTATATTGTACCTAATCATTGTTTATATTGATCATACATGGAAAATGCCTGAACACGGAAAAAAATTGATTTCGATGGTTTCCCCATGGTCTATATTGGGAAAACGACTTAATGATTCATTTTCCCCGATATGATTTGTCTCTGATTACTTCTATTATTTAGTGTTAATTAATACATGTTTAGGAATTGGCCACTTCTTTGCATGTTTTCATGAATTACTTTCGAATGAACTAAGGTTCAAGAGGGTAATTGGACAAAAAAACATTTAGATGAATATTAGTTATTGGTGGGTCGTCAAGGTACCAAAGATAAAATCACCTACCTCTCTATAACTAACATAGCGGAAGCATGGGCCAAACCCACAGGTGGATTTATTTCTCCTAAAATTTGTAAAACAAATGACATTTGGTTTTTTAATATCTAATTCCTAAGAACAAAAACAAAATAAAAATTAAGAAAAGCTCTGGCTAATTAAGTATTTCCTCTCAATTCCTATGATTGATCATCGATTCAAGGATGACTTGTTAAATTATTAATAAATTGGTTATAATTATCAGAACCGTGAATCAACCAATATCTCCTAGATTCGCTAATTAGGACAACTGCCACTATTTAAAACATAATTATGGCACACCCCGCAACGACTGCCTAGAGTTTGGTGACATAACAACCTTAAAGATTAGAGAGACCCAATTACTATGTATTAATCCAATCGGCTTAATTTTAACCATATTATTATCTATTTTCACAACAGAGAATCCTACAGTCTGTGAACCGGCAGACAATATGTTAATTACCACTAAAAGTCACATCTTTTATAGCAACCGCCTAAGATAGATTTTGATGCTAGATTAGAAAATCGATTCAACCATGGTGTACAAATAACCAAATCAATATTCTGATCATGTATGTATGAATGCAGAAAATAAATAAATACTTGTAATAAAATAACGAGGAGTAGGAACAATTTGATCTCACGATCGTCAAGAACTCAAAGGTTCAACAATCAATTAACTGGAATTAAGGAATTACCTACTCATTATTATGATAAAATCACAAGAAGAAACAATCACCAATACATAGAGAATGATGGAGAAAAGATGAATATGGAGAGGAGGGGGCAAAGAAGCGCCCCTCTCTTGTTCTTTGTCATGTAAAGTGAAGATTAGGGATTGGGAAATATTTATTCTAATCTGATTATTAATAATAATTAAAGTTGGACCCACCCATGAGGTTAATTTAACATAAATAGTGTTTAAATGGTAAAAAAAAGCTGATGAAAATTTGCTGCTGATATGCATGCATTCTGCCAAGCTCGTCCAGAGAATGGTAGAATCCTACCATAACTGGTTTTAGTTTTCCATCACTATTTTATTTTTCTAGCTATACCACTCCATTTCAACTTTGTCCAAACCGCTCCAAATGACTCCGAAATGTCTTAAAACATCCAAAATAATTACTCCATCATATAGATCTTGAAAACCATCAAAAACAACTACCCGAACAATATATTTTCACACAAAACCCACCAAAAATACACCATATACCTCACCAATTGTGGACTCATCTGGTAACTAGTCCGAGCACGGTGGTTACATAGTGATCGAGGTTTGCGGTATTTATATCGGCAGTTCCTAGTACATAATTCGAGTTTAGATAATTTTTTCTAGCCCGAACAAGGTTGACTTTTAGAAATAAATAGGGTTCTAGAGTCCAAGCACAGTCTGGGAACAACTTTAGGGAGATACACCGGTAATCAGGTCGAATTGGAAACCGACTCGATTCGAAGATTAAATGAACGATACTGGAGCAACGCAATACTCGACTCGTCTACTCATGAGCAAGCTCAAATATACATATTTATATATATTAAAAAAGCATATATGAATATTGATACATGTACATATGTTATTATAGACATTCATATGTATGTTTATAATTATTGTCAATGTAATTATTACAGCAAATGTTGAAATTTTCATTGAATTTATGTATTTTGTATCTTCTCGTTTAACAAATACTTTAAATTAAAATTATTGTTTGTACTCAATAGGTGTAAAATCGGTGTGCAAAATGAAGTACAATGCCAACAAAGAGGTGGATTTAAAGTGTATTATGTTCATTATTTATTCTCGAATTTAAATTGTATTTTATATATATATAAGGAAATAATAATCAATTAAGGAAATAATAAGCAATTATTATTTTGGAATTTGTTATTTAAGAAAAATAAATCTCATAACTCTTATGACCTATCAGTTTAATCAAAATTTGTTTCAACATTCTCTACAAACGCCTCAGAGCAAAAGAAAAAAGGCAAGGAGGTTCCTTCAAAAATATAAGGCAATTTACAGATTCGAGTAGAGCTTTGGAATCGTCGTGAAGAGGGCATCGTTTCAATACAAGAAAGTTGGAGTTTTTCAAAAGGTATGAATTTGCCTGATATGTGTTCTTGGACGAATTTTATGCATTTAAACACATGAAATCGTAGTATTGTTGTTTTGGTAGTGTGTGATCGAATCTAATCTAAGTTTGGATTGATCACATATGTTTTTTTGTGGAAAAGGTTCGTGTTTTGCTGCAGATTTTCGTAGCTTTGGGACTTGAAATAGTTTGCTAAAAGGTAAAAGACTCTTCCTATGATTTAGTTATGGTTTATAAGGTTAAGCTCGGTGTTTTGATGTGTTTAGATGTTAGAAATCACGTCTTTTCCTGCTAAAGGTGTATGTGATGATTTGGTTTTGTAAAGGTTGAGTTTTCTACTAATTTCTGAGTCTTATCGATGTTGATCGTGTTTGAAAAATGGTTAGGGATTGTGCAAAATCATAAAGTGTAGAAAAATACTCCCAGGTGACGTAGGTCGTGGCCTATGATTTATAGGCCGTGGCCTGTCAGATGCTGAGAGTTCAGAGTATTCTACAGGTGTCGTAGGCCATGGCCTATCAGATTCAGAGAGTTCGGAGACTTCTGTTGTGCCATAGGCGCCGGCCTTTGATTTACAGGCCATGGCCTATGTCCCGGAAATGCAACTTTGATTGTTTTTGTATCTTTTCGAGTGTAGTAAGCTAGGATTGGTTCCTAACCTTATATTAATGATATAAACAAGTTAAATGAACATGAAAAAGCCTTGACTGAGATTTGGATGCGTTTAGTTCCGGCAGCGAATGGATTCTTCCTAAAAGTTGAAGTTGGGACCGTCGGAAGAGCATGATGGGCTTGTGCGTTGATGAGTTAGCATTCATCAATGTCTATGTATGTGATAAGATGCCGTCTAGCTATCTATGTGAGAGAGTAGGTCGGTTAAGGTGAGATTGCCTTAAAAACACTTAGGTGACTAGTTAACAATTAATAAAATAAATACTTCTCTAGTAAATATTAAACATCAAGCCATTCTTGGATAGGCACCAGACCATATCGCGATGTGTGGGCGTTTAAATAAAGTGAATAACTTCATAGGTTACCTAGACCCCAAGTATGGAGGGACTTCGCCGAACGTGTACACCCTCGTGCTTTCCCTCATGGTTATTGGTGTGATCCACCAATATGTTGCATAGTATATCTCATGGCAGATATACATCATGCGTAGTGCCCTTGAATGCGTATGTAACAGAGATAAGCTAAGTTAGAAACATATAGTCATGACATGTTGATGGACATGAAGTGAACCTGATCAGACTTTTCTAGATGTCTAAAGTTACCGGTTGTGTACCGGTTCAATTATAGTCTAGTCTAGTGGTCAATGTCGTATTCACGAGGATTGTGAGGTTGAACACCGAAAAGCTATTATTAACTTGATCTAAGTCGCAATGAAACAAGAAAGTAAATGATTCTATGATTCTATTATTACAAAGGGTGATAAAAGGTAAAAGACCTAACCAAGATAATGCATAGATCAAGCAAGCCTCCATTAGCATTAGGGGAATGATTTCCTACCAATCTACCAAAGGTGTTTAGGTGTGTGAATCAGTTCATTCATAAGCAAGTAGATTCCCTTCATACGAGTGAATGAAACTAATCTATGTCTCCTCCTTGATCTAAGTGTCCTAGACCTAATGATTGAACATGATACGAACTTGAATGCAATTACAATGTCAATACTCCCCGGATAAGAAAATCGAGTTCCACTTAAGGTCAATTTTTCCTTCCGGTGTAATATTGTAATTTTTTTCACCATCAGTAAATTCAATTAATTGCCCTTTGGGACATAAGTGTAATGTTGATGAAGCGTATGAAACCGTCTTAAAACTAAAACACATTCCAGAAGAATCCAAAATCAAGGTCATGTTTTGTAGCTTTGGCAAAGAAGGGCAGTAGGTGTGTCTGCATATTTGAAAGTTCCGAAATAACGGGGTCCATAATTATTTTTCAATGTAAATATTTTTTTAATGGGGTCCGAAATATTTTTCTATAGGTAAAACGTAGAGTTTTCTTATTTTTAACGGTGTCCGCGGACCCCTATTGTTATCACTTGGATCCGCCCACAAGTCCGAGTCTAGGATAATTTACAATATCATAATTCACCCCATTTGATAATTTACAAGCATGGAGAGATTCATCGGTCTAGTGGCTCGTGGTATTTTGGAACATTCGAATATGCAGACACACCTACTGCCCTTCTTTTGCCAAAGCTACAAAACATGTCCTTGATTTCGGATTCTTCCATACGCTTCATCAACATTACAGTCATCTCCCAAAGGACAATTAATTGAATTTACTGATGGTGTAAACAATTATAACATTACACCGGACTTTTGTTATGGATATCAGAGCCATGACGGGTGTTCGGTTTCTGCATTATTGCCTAACTGTAGAGGCAAAAGTGATAGCTTTCAATTGATAAGTGGAAACTGGCTTTTTGGTCCTCAAAGTATTGATGATAATTCAAGCATTAGTATTAGTGATTGTATGGAAAGATGTTGGAATGATTGCGAATGATTGAGTTTTCTACTAATTTCAGAGTCTTATCGATGTTGATCGTGTTTGAAAAAGGGTTAGGGATTGTGCAAAATCATAATGTGCAGAAAAATACTCCCAGGTGACGTAGGTCGTGGCCTATGATTTATGGCCGTGGCCTATCAGATGCTGAGAGTTCAGAGTATTCTACAGGTGTCGTAGGCCATGGCCTATCAGATTCAGAGAATTCTGTTGTGCCATAGGTGCCGGCCTATGATTTACAGGCAGTGGCCTATGTCCCGGAAAAGCAGTTTTGACTGTTTTTGTATCTTTTTGAGTGTAATAAGCTGGGATTGGATCCTAACCTTATATTAATGATATAAACAAGTTAAATGAACATGAAAAAGCCTTGATTGAGATTCGGATGCGTTTAGTTCCGGCACCGAATGGATTCTTCCTAAAAGTTGAAGTTGAGTCCGTCGGAAGAACATGATGGGCTTGTGCGTTGATGAGTTAGCGTTCATCAATGTCTATGTATGTGATAAGATGCCGTGTCTAGCTGTCTGTGTGAGAGAGTAGGTCGGTTAAGGTGAGATTGCCTTAAAAACACTTAGGTGGCTAGTTAACAATTAATAAAATAAATACTTCTCTAGTAAATATTAAACATCAAGCCATTCTTGGATAGGCACCAGACCATATCGCGATGTGTGGGCGTTTAGATAAAGTGAGATGTGTGGGCGTTTAGATAAAGTGAATAACTTCATAGGTTACTTAGACCCCAAGTATGGAGGGACTTCGCCGAACGTGTACACCCTCGGGCTTTCCCCCATGGTTATTGGTGTGATCCACCAATATGTTGCATAGTATATCTCATGGCAGATATACATCATGCGTAGTGCCCTTGAATGCGTATGTAACAGAGATAAGCTAAGTTAGAAACATATAGTCATGACATGTTCATGGACATGAAGTGAACCTGGTCAGACTTTTCTAGATGTCTAAAGTTACCAGCTGTGTACCGGGTCAATTATAGTCTAGTCTAGTGGTCAATGTCGTATGCACAAGGATTGTGAGGTTGAACACCGAAAAGCTATTATTATCTTGATCTAAGTCGCAATGAAACAAGAAAGTAAATGATTCTATGATTCTATTATTACAAATTAAAGGGTGATAAAAGGTAAAAGACCTAACCAAGATAATGCATAGATCAAGAAAACCTCCATTAGCATCAGGGGAATGATTTCCTAACAATCTACCAAAGGTGTTTAGGTGTGTGAATCGGTGCATTCATAAGCAAGTAGATTCCCTTCATACGAGTGAATGAAACTAATCTATGTATCCTCCTTGGTCTAAGTGTCCTAGACCTAATGATTCAACATGATACAAACTTGAATGCAATTACAATGTTAATACTCCCCGGATAAGAAAATCGAGTTCCACTCAAGGTCGATTTTTCCTTCCGGTGTAATATTGTAATTTTTTTCACCATCAGTAAATTCAATTAATTGCCCTTTGGGACATAACTGTAATGTTGATGAAGCGTATGAAATCGTCTTAAAAGTAAAATACATTCCAGAAGAATCCGAAATCAAGGTCATGTTTTGTAGCTTTGGCAAAGAAGGGCAGCAGGTGTGTCTGCATATTCGAAAGTTCCGAAATAACGGGGTCCATAATTATTTTTGGATGTAAATATTTTTTTAATGGGGTCCGAAATATTTTTTTGTAAGTAAAACGTAGAGTTTTCTTATTTTTAACGGTGTCCGCGGACCCCTATTACTATCACTTGGATCCGCCCACAAGTCCGAGTCTAGGATAATTTACAATATCATAATTCACCCCATTTGATAATTTACAAGCATGGAGAGATTCATCGGTCTAGTGGCTCGTGGTATTTTGGAACATTCGAATATGCAGACACACCTACTGCCCTTCTTTTGCCAAAGCTACAAAACATGTCCTTGATTTCGGATTCTTCCATACGCTTCATCAACATTACAGTCATCTCCCAAAGGACAATTAATTGAATTTACTGATGGTGTAAACAATTATAACATTACACCGGACTTTTGTTATGGATATCAGAGCCATGACGGGTGTTCGGTTTCTGCATTATTGCCTAACTGTAGCGGCAAAAGTGATAGCTATCAATTGATAAGTGGAAACTGGCTTTTTGGTCCTCAAAGTATTGATGATAATTCAAGCATTAGTATTAGTGATTGTATGGAAATATGTTGGAATGATGGCGTGCATGGGATTTACGACGAATAGTAATAGAACTGGATGCAGAAGACAGATTAATGATCATTCATTTCTAGCTGATGTATCTAGCCAGGCAGAAAAGAAGTATCTTTTTGTTCCACATAAACATCCAAAAAGCAAGTTTTCTTTGGCTGATTGAGCGTTATCATCGTGACCATCACATTCGAAATGATTTGATGGGATTATGTCTGATTAGTATATTTGTTCGATTATTTGTGTAGAAAAGACTTGGATTTGTATACTGGTTTTGGTAGCAATAGTGATTACATCTACATATACAAGTCGCTTGTGCTACGTGAGGATACGGTGGCGCAGGCAACGCAGACGTGAAGGTAATGTTACATATATAATGTTACAAAATCAAGGTAAAAGTATATGTAATAGGCCTAAGTAGCCTCACTCTTCCACTACCCCACATGCTTAGGCTACGTATATGCTTCCGTGCATCCCGATGAATTAGGATCCTCTTATGCGGGTCTTGCAGTGTGACTTACGTTATGAAAAATAGGCACAAAGTTAGTCTACATCATAGGATCATCTCCCAATTCTAATGCTTTATAGATCTAAAAGAAACATGATAAACATTTACAGAAGAGGAGAGGAGGAGAAGAGACGAGTACATGCATCAACTAACAGGCTCGGATAGCTTCAATTATGGTATAGAACTTTAAAGAGGTATTGAAGGTGCTCCTGATGTAAATATATTTAGTTTAGGAGCTATTTTGACCCGCCGCGGATAACATCTCAGATGGAAATAAGCTCAGACAGAGTGGTTATGGACCAGTTTATAAAGTAAGTTGGTACAATGTTCAATCAAGAAGTTTATTTCCTTCGGTTCTTCTTTTCTTTGTCTAAAATCTTTCTAATTTTTGCAGGGAAAATTATTTGATGGCCGAGAGATAGCAATAAAAAGGCTATCAAGGACATCAGGATAGAGAATTGAGCAGTTCAGAAGTGAACTTATACTTATCTCTAAGCTCTAACACACAAATCTTGTTCGACTTTATGGATGTTGCATTCATCAAGAAGAGAATATGTTGATATATGAGTTCATATCCAACAAAAGACTAGATTAATGTCATCCCGCAATTGTTTTAACAGATGAAGATAAAAAAGAGAAACTAGTCTAGCAGATGCGACTCAACATTATTGAAGGTGTTGCACAAGGATTGATTTACCTCCATAAGTACTCTAGAATGAGAGTTATACATAGAGACCTAAAAGTAAGTAATGTATTTTTGGATTAGAATATGAATCCGAAGATCGTTGATTTCGGAATGGCCAAAATTTTCCAACAGAACGTGACAGAAGGGGTGACAAATAGGGTTGTAGGAACATAGTAAGTATTGTGGAAAAAATATGAATTCCATAGTTAAATATGCTTTTTGTTATTTTTTATTTCATGTTTGTGCAAAAATTCATTACAGAAACGAAATAAATTTGCACTTTTTTGAGCAGCGGATACATGGCTCCTGAGTATGCCATGCATGGAACTTTCTCAATCAAGTCCGATGTATTTAGCTTTGGGGTGCTAATCATCGAGATTGTAAGTGGTAAACAGAATTCAAGCTTCTAAAATTATGACAAACCACTCACCCTTGTGGGATATGTAAGTTCTTCGACAAAATAGTCATGATTCACATTTTTACTGGTTCCCACTCACATGATTCTATTGATTTGAATTGTTTCAGGCATGGAAGCTGTGGAACAGAGAGGCGGCATTAGAATTGAAGGATGACGCACTTGGTGAATCTTGTGACATGAAACAACTACTCAAAACTATTCATGTTGGTCTTCTATGTGTGCAAGAAAATACAGATGATAGGCCGGCTAACCATGTCTGAAGTTATGTCCATGCTTAGTAATGATATTATGGATTACCTAGTCCAAAACAACCGGCATTCTTTACACAACCAGTTAATGTTCTGTCAACAGAACATCCATTAGACGATAATATTCATGTTTCTGCAAATGGTTTGACCGTCACAACGATAGACGCAAGATAGATAGCAATGGCACATATTATGTCTTGAGAATTTAGGTAGTTTGGTTTAGGTTCTTCATAATTTTATTCATATAATTCAATCGTTAAACAAGTACAACAACAAAAAACAATAGATTCAACCTTCTTACAAATCACAACAAACACAAGATTAAGTTGTAAACCTAAAATTTCATGTTTTGGTCTATAATAGGAATTGCACAAAGTGGTACACCTTTCCTCAAAGTGACCCCAAATTGTTCTTCAATGTTCAAACAAAAGAAACAGTTCTTGAACTGTGAGATTCATGATCATTGTAAAGAACATACGATCATTTACACTTTTTAACTGATCCAATCAGTGTCCCGAGTCTTTTGTCCTGATTCAAACACTTATTAAGATCAAGTAATATACACAAACCAGGATTAGCGATCAATTTGGCTAAAGAAATCAAGTCAAATTTAAAAAACTCAGGTATACAAAATACATCTATAAGTATCAATTCCTTATTCAGATGAACTTTACCTATATGTACTACAAGTCTGGAAAATTTTAACAAATCCTATCTACTCAATATATGATCAGTGTACACCGAACTTTTTGCAAGATGGATTAGGCCCATTATTTCTAAAATTGGCACCATTAATTATTGACAGGAGGCCTGCCAAGACTCTGTTGAGAATCAAGATTTTGTTGATTTCCCATGCTACTGGCATCGAAAGACCTATATACAAGACCGTTGAGTCACTAGGGTAAGAAACAGCATAATCTCCTAGTGTAATTTCTAACTTCAAATCCATAGGAAACACACTTCGAAGATCAGGGACAGGCACTATTACTTGGGAATGTGTTAAAACCTGAGAATATTTACTTTTTAGTCTCTTCGCGCGGAATTATGAATCTGGATCAAGAAATAGCAACATATGCTTTGATACCATGTTGAAAATTAATGAATCGAATTGAAAGAAATTACTAAGGAATAGAAGAACGTCAATATTGACGGAAAAACTCAATAATGATGGGGATAACCCCAAGTACACAATGAAAATAATACAATCACCTCTCAGTAGCATAAATCTTTCTTAATTGTGCTTGTAGAAACTTAATTGAGTTTATATATACTCTTCCTAACTAGATATAACTGCCCCTAACAATGTCTAACCGTACCACCTAATGATACAAAGGTGTTTGATAATGTGTCTCAATGAATTGTTCCAGCTTGATCTTCATCCATCACTTAGTCTGAAAAAAATTATTTATTGGACTCTTTCTTTTCATTAGGGCTTTTACATACTTTTATTTAAGAAATACCTACATTATTGTCTTTGTTATGAAACAATCGAAAGAAAACAAAATTACAAGAACAAAGATATAGACAAAAGAAAGAATAAACTTTTCTTATTATTTCATATCAACTTCTCTACAAACTCTATTACAAAAAATTACACACCATTCACCTCTTCATGTGTGGTATTTATACTACAAAGATGGAATATAAAATAACTTGTACCTATTCTTCCAATAATGTCGACCATTAATATAATGAATGAAAGTGACTCTCTACTTTCATAACTTATGAATGCATAATGCATGTTACATAATGTGTTTGAACTCATGATAAATACATGGACATCCACTACCATTTTTCATAACACTCCCCATTGCATGTCCATTACACAAGGAATATGCCTTGTTAATACCTTAATAAGAAAAAACCCTTTGGAAAAAAAAATCATAGTGAAGGAAAAAAGAGTACATATTCGTTCGTGCTTGTATTACGCCTCCTGATGAAAACAATATTGGAGATCTTCGAATCAGAAAATGGAAATCTTCTCTTAGAATGTAGTAGAAAGCTATACTTCGGTGAATAAATCGACTGAACCGATCACTTGATATGAACAACTGTGCATCACCTTTTTCTGCAAAAGTATGATGTATAATTCCTCGTACTGCTACAGTTCTTCGTCATTTGAGAGTAATTGAATCTGTCGGATCAACATTTCTGCCACTTATGTAAATATTATTGAATTTGAGATGAACGATCTTCTTCGCAAATGTAATAGTAGACAAATCTCATTGAATATAGAGCTGATTTGATTACTCTATCTAAGTTGCATAATGTATATGTCATGTACTATTAACTTTGCTAGAAAAACCCAGTAGGAGAAAAACTAGACAAGAAAAATAGTTCATGACATATGCGTTTTTATGTGTTGCATTGACTGCCTCATTAAAAACCTTTAACTAAGAAACCTGTGGGAAAAAACTTAGTTAAATGGAAAAAGAGTACAATCATTGTTCATTCAGGACCAAAGCATCATGATTGTTTTGAAGTTTTCGCCCCTAACGACAACAGTCTTTCAAATGTACGCATTCTAATACTATAAACATAATTCTCCAAAATAGATGTTGGAATGAACTTAGTGAACAAATCTGTGAGACTGTCACTTATAGCGTACTTTTTATAAGTCATATCTCTTTTAGAGTCCAATTTGAATGTAGGGGCTAAAAATTGTCATACCCACTACTCATTTGTGCAACACTTGCAACACAATCAAGATTGTTTTTAGAAATAATAATAGGAGAAATATCACACGGTTCATGTCATTATGCTTGAACTATTTATTTATATTCCTTCTTCGTAAGGAATTCACTTATTGATCTTATTACGTTTAACATGAATGTTTTAGGCAATACAACGACATTTGCAACTCAACAATATATATGTTGCGATTTTATGTCTAAAATTCAACATAAAGTTTCATATAAATATTTAGGTCGGCATCAACGAAATATAAAACTTCCTAGTTGCTACCAGAGACATTAAGTATCGGAACATGATATTATCCGTATTTGGGAGAATATAATTGATAAAAATCAATATCGCGGTCACTAAAGAACCAAACTTTTCAAGTCAATATCAGTCTCCATTGCTTATTTCATTTTACCTAGTCTATGTGCTTCTAGCACTTCACTTTTGACTTAGGTTCTGGATCTAGATTATAATAGCAAAGTATGAGGCAACGATGTCGTCGACGACTGTGATAGTATATTATAAAATTCTCCTATAATATTCATTGCTAGCATAAACCAAATCCTTATTAATATATGGATCTGATTGTTCCGCAACCCCAACATTTGATCATTTGATGCAGTGCGAATTTCGGGGTTTTCGCCTTCAAGACGAATCTCTTCGAGATATTTCATGAGCGACTTAATATCAATATCGAATTCATTTTCCGCGGATTTTTATGTTTTACACCGATCGGTCTTCTACACTTCTCGCGTAGATAATATTATCAATCAAATTTTATTAGGTACATTTATAAATAGTCACTTTCTATATTCAATAACAGCAATAGTTCCTTGCTAAATACTGCAAGTTAAACTATTTAAGCAATTTAGTTAGAATAATGCGTAGAAGATATTTATAAAATTTCTCGGCATTCTTATATTTTAAAATGAGGTTCTCTTATCTCCCCCTAATGCCGGGAAATGATCTTCGTTAAAAATGTAGTAACTGCACTGAGCTGTAACTTGATGCTCTATCATTCACTTCAAGCGATTTACACACTTTGAAATACAATAGTGTTTGCTATATCAACATCATGATCAAGTGCTATTTGACTTTTGTTTCCAATGATTATAAAATTTATTTAAATATCTCATATCTATGAGATTCATATCTTTTGAAATCAAACAGCTCATACGCTTTATTCGTTTAGAATAAATATCAACATATATAGCACTGTGTCATTTCTGATTCTTCAAAAATCATTCACATTGGATTTGACATTCCTTTGGGAGTTTTGATAAAAAATAATATAATACACTGAACTTTATGTTCATTTTCTCCCCCACATGAGATTGACAATGCTTATTGTCTCTTATATATTGATATGCTATATAGCTATCTTATGACATGTCTTTCGTGATTTTTATATTACCAGAACATTTATAGTTGATAATTCTTTTAGAGTTCTTAATTCATCTGCAAATTTTGTCAACACTATGTGTGTACTACGTGATTCAATCACGACTTTTGATCTGAACTTCATGTTCATTTATTTATAATGTTTGTCACGAGAATTAATTTATTTGTATTTATTATTCCTCCCGCTAATCTCGGACAATACTTTTATCACAATCAATATCCAGAATATTTGGAAAAACCAGTGACGGATTCTACATTTTTTTGTGATATCCTTTTATGCAGGTATCAACAAACTCCATGGCGTCTGCAATCACTTCAGGATTAAGGTTAATCCATATATGATCATCTTGTGATTTAATAAGATTTATCAATCACGGAATTATATAAGAAATGCAGATTAAATCGGTCCAGTCCTATGTGACTACATCATATATAAATGCCCCACTTAGATAACCAATATCGACGGTCCGGATAAGAAGGTCACGCCATAAAGTGTTCTGGGCGCATTAATGGTGGTTTAATCAATAGACCCCATACTTTGATTAAGTTCACCACGGACTAATAGTTCAAGTGTATCACCATAAACTTAATCCTCACGTGTGACACACACACACTAAGTTATATGGCTACATATGTTACAACTTGGGGTTTTCAGTAGTGTATTTCTTATAAGCACAAAGCAAATAATAAGATGAGAATAAATCTGTCATTTATTAATTATAAAAACAATTACATAAATTGTCTTTCGGGCGTTATTCCTAACAATCTTCACATCTAACTATTCAAGTTCAACATCCTGTGGTGCCACCATAGCTAGTAACACTCTCATTGAAGTGTGTCTGACCACTGGTGATAATATCTCATCAAACATGCCTTCTACTTGACTGAACCCTCTTGCAAGTTGCAACCAAACATGCCTTATACTTGACCCCTTCTGCCTCAGTCATTCCTTCATTCTTTTTGAAGATCCACTTGCAAGTAACAACTCTCCTATCAACTGGATGTTTAACTAGATCCCAGGTCTGATTCTTCAATAATGACTTCCTTTCATCTCCCATGGCAACAAGCCATTGAGATTCTTCAGAACATATCACTGCTTCCCTATAAGTAGAAGGTTCAAAACCATCCACATCTTCTGCAACTTGAAATGCATATCCAACCATATCATCAAAACCATACCTCTAAGGAGGTATCCCAACAATTGATCTTCTAGACCTGCTGACAGCTATACTTTGCTGACCAATGTTTGATGCTCAACTGACTCTTGTTCAGCTGACTGGCTTAGATCAGACTCTAATTCAGTAACCAGATCAGATGAGTGCTGACTTGGATCAGCTGATTATTGCATCACAGCTGACTCCACTTGAAGCTCCATATGTTTCTCAGCCCTCTCAGATTCAGCACTGGTTTCAGAATTAGCAGACCTCCTCACTGATGATCTGGTCATATAATTTTCATCAAAGACAACAATTCTACTGAGTATGACCCTGAACTCTACTGATGACCAAATTCTATAACCTTTCACTCCATCACCATACCTCACAAACGCTCCTTTCTTGGCCCTTGGTTCCAGTTTCCCTTCACTCACATGATAGTAAACTGTGCTTCCAAAAACCCTTAGAACTGAGTGGTCAGCAAGCTTGCCTGACCACATCTCAAATGGTGTCTTGAGATCGATCCCTGTGTGAAGACTCATGTTGATTAAGTAGCATGTTGTAGTTATAGCCTTTGCCCAAAATCTCCTTGATAAACCAGCATTAGAGAGCATCCATCTTGCCCTCTCCAGAAGAGTTTGATTCATCCTCTCAGCTACACCATTCTGCTGAGGGTGTATTCCTGCCTGTATGATGTTTGGCAATACCCTCACCCTTACATAATGTATCAAACTCTGACCAGCAGAATTCCAGACCATTATCTGTTCTGAGCCTTTTTATTTTCTTGCCTGTCTGATTTTCCACTAGATCCTTCCACTGCTTGAAACTGTTGAAGGCCTCACTTTTGTTTTCATCATCACCACCCAAGTCATTCTTGAATAGTCATCTATGAATGATGGACCCCATCACCACACAAAATATCTATGACCCCCCAATTATTCCACCTTTGATGGACCCCATCAATCGGAATGGATATAATCAAGTGATGCGTGTTTGCCTACTGACAACTTGCTTCTATGTAGCTTCCCAAACTCACAGTGCTCACAAAAGTCCAGATTCTTGACCTTATATCCCCCAAGAAAACCTATTGAAGAAAGGACTTGCATTCCTGTTTCACTCATGTGACCAAGTCTCATGTGCCACAACTGAGTTTGTTGTGACTGATGAACAACCGAGGATGCCACAGCAGTAGAGCCAGATACAGTAGAGCATTGTAATATATACAAGGTTCCCTTATTGATACCTTTGAGGACCACAGCTGAACTTTGTAGACATTTAGTTCTCCACCTTCTCCCTAGAAATTGAACCCTTTGATGTCTAGTAGACTAAGAGATACCAAATTCTAGGTCATGTGTGAAACATGTCTAACATCTTTCAATGTGCAGAATCTACCATCCTCTGTCCTCAACTTGACTGAGCCAATTCCCACTATCTTGCAGACCTTACTGTTTTGACATAGAAATATGACCACCATCTATATGTTCATAAGTAGAAAACCACCCCTTGTGTGGACAGATATGATATGATGCTCCAGAATCAGGGATCGAAACATCAGTATGATGTGGTAAATCCCTAGCAACTAGAACCAGATCCTTATTAGAATGCTCAGCAGCCACAACTGCTGTGCCAGAATTTCTCTCTACCTTTTCTTCTTTGGACAATTGGACTTCCAATGCCCCGGCTCTTTATAGTAATTACATACATATGTGGCTTTAGGACCTTTGGACTTCTTTGATTTTTTCTTCCTAGACTGCTGTCCATATCCTTTCCCACTGCTGCTGACTACTTATCTAGCAGCCTGACTGTCTGTCCCTGCTGCCGTGTGTCTCAGCTCCCTGGCATGCAAGGCTGCCCTCACATCCTATAAAGCCACTGTATCCTTCCCAACTATGAAGGACTGCACAAAGTTTTCATATGAACATGGTAATGACACCAACAAAATTAGGGCTGCATGTCCATCTTCAATCTTAACATCAATATTCCTCAGATCAAGTAATATTGTGTTCAGCTGATCAAGATGTTCCCTCAGAAGACCTCCTTCATGCATCCTCAGACTAGATAGCCTCTACTTCAGTAGCAACTTGTTGGTTAATGACTTAGTCATATACAGGCTTTCAAGCTTTGCCCGCAACTTGGCAGCGGTAACTTTCTCAGCAACTTCAGTGATAACATTATCAGATAAGCACAACATGATCGGTGAATGTGCTTTCTCTTCTAGACTGGCATAATCTGCTGAACTGACATCTCCTTTACTAGATAAAAGAGTCCATAATTCTTGTTGTTTTAACAAGACCCACATCTTGATTTGCCACATACTAAAACTGTTTCTTCCTGTAAATTTATCGTTTTTTATGCTAACTGCAGACATCTTTCTTGCCAAAGAATAGAACTTTTATCACAGAAGCCTAGCACCGGTGAGGGTCTTGATAAAGATAAAATTCGTTCGTACAGATGATTCCCAGAAACCAACACTCTGATACCAGTTTGTTATAACCGGATATGGAATACAAGATAGATAATTAACAGATGAAATCTAACAGTAATAGTCAATAGAAAATAATAGAAATAAGAAGAACACAAGATTTAACGTCCTTTCTGGCGTTGTGCCGACAACACCACGGACAGAAAAGAGATATTTTATTATGCACGGAATTTCAGACGGATTACACACACATACAATGATAAATACAGTCGGTATTTATAGGCACAGATGCCTAAACCCTAACCGCCAAGAATCATTGTCGGATTTCCATAAATGCCATAGATGTTGGGTCTCTCTGCTGAACCAACTCAACTGACCGTTGCCCAGATGTAGAATTCAGCTGCACCCAAAACCTTAGTAGGCTCTCAGCCGGCTGCTGACACCAGAAGAACCTCAGTAGACTTCCCAGCTGACTTTCACAGGCTTGGATACACTTATCAGCTGACCATCATTCAGCTGGCTTTCACAGATTAGTTCCACCAGATGTAGAGCTTAAGTCACTTTACTGACATAGAATGTAACGCTTATAAACTCAAGGGGGAGTGGTTTAAAAGGACAAAAAAGAGGGGGAAAATAGGAATCAGGACAGTGGAATTATAAATTGGGTGATACGGACAAATCCACTGTTCATAACCCCAAATCCACCGTTTGCTACAGGAACTGACATCAAATCTAATGGTTCACTATCACAGTGGAATAAGGACATATCCTTTTTACCCAAAAAAAAATTTCACTGTCTTTTTCACATATTTCTATGTTCAAATTGTCCTTTTTAATAATAAACCCTAAACTCAAGCCTAACGATTATGCTATTTGAGTTATAATGAATTCAATAATTAATTAGAATCATCGCTTCCGTTTGAATTAAGATGATTAATCAAAATTATCAAATTCTCAACGTTATATCTTGGGAATGTTTCTTCTCATTTTCAACTTGAGAAATTACGTATAATAATCGAAATGATAATAATAATAATAATAATAATAATAATAATAATAATGAATTGCATAAAAATATAAATCCACCAATATTCCATAAGAAATGAAGGCACATGAAAAGTCCAATTGACTTGCTAATGCCGTGTCTTCGATCTGAGATGTTGATTAGGGAAATTATTTGGTGGGTCTCTTCATGAGGAGACTCAAGAAGACTTTGATTTACATCATATATACATAGCACATGCTTATCAATATTAAGTTGATACGTGATATAAATTCATTTTATTTTAGCACAAAATTGTATTTTTTTTATTTTTGGCCACACACAATCTCCACTACTATTCCGTGGAAGCAAGTCTTCTTCTCCCCGGCCCACAACTATTCCGTGGTGTTAAAACAATCTACGTACAATTACTAGCGAATCCAGAAATAAAGGCCACCGTAGGCAATTTTGTTACGGTTCAAGGATTTTATGTAGTTTGTGGTATATGATCATGGACGACTCTACCTTATAAGTTGGGGATGTGGTTAGTGGTGGCCAAATGAAACCGGACCGGCGGTTGGGGTGCGGTTGGGGAATTTTGGGAACCGGAACCGTTGGTTGGGACCGGACCGGCCGGAACAGACCGGAACCGGAACCGGCGGTTGAACCGGCCCAACGGTCAGATTTTTCAAACGGCTACTTTTTTTTTCTCCCAAACACCTCAAAAAAATCCTATAAATATTACCCCATTTCATTTCAAAAATCCTACACCAATCTCCTCTCAATTCTTATATGTATCGTGCCTCCGAGGCTCTGACACATTTATATATAAAAGATACGTAGGCAACCGAATTTTCGGTACAAGCGTTGAAAAAATAACATAATTTACATATAAGAAAAACAATACATTATATCTCACGTAATATTTAATAAACAACATTTTTAATCAACGTATACTTAAAACCGACTAAAAAAACTTTTAAAAAAACTACAATAATAATAAAAAATCTATAATAAACCTATCAAACAAACTATAAAAAGCTAATAAAAAAACAATAAGAACTACGTTTGCTTTGATTTTTTTATATGTATCGGTTCTCCGACACAATTACATATAAAAGATACGTAGGCAACCGAATTTCCGGTACAAGCGTTGAAAAAAATAACATCATTTACATATATGAAAAACAATACATTATATCTCATGTAATATTTAATAAAACAATATTTTTAATCAACGTATACTTAAAACCGACTAAAAACCCTTATAAAAAAACCATAAAAGACTAAAAAAAAACATCAATAATAAAAAAACTATAATATCAAACAAACTATTTATAAAAAAATATATATATTACATTCGCAATATTAACAACATAATATTTAAAAATAACACGATTTTAATATTATATTTAAACCGAATAGAAAACTATTTATAAAAAAATATATATTACATTCGCTTTAGTAATTATAGTTAAAAGAATAATAATTTGTTATTGTAGTGAAAATAATAAGAATTATATGAAAATGTAAAAAAAAAAAAATTAATGAAATTTTAAAACCGTGGCCTAAACCGTGATCTGAACCGGGAGCAAACCGTGCAAACCGTGAACCGGCACGAACTGGAAACCGCCGGTTTTGAACCTTCAACCGCCGGTTCGTTCAACCGGCGGTTCACTTCAACCGCCAGTTTGGCAACCGGCCCAAACCGGCCAAGACCAAAACCGCCAGTTCTGGTTCCGGTTCCGGTCCGGCTAGGGCATTTGGCCAGGACTAGATGCGGTCTTCTGAGATGTTCATTAGGGAAATTATTGATGGGTCTCTTCATGAGGAGACTCAAGAAGACTTTGATGTACATCATATATACATAGCACATGCTTATCAATATTAAGTTGATACGTGATATAAATTAAATGCATTTTATTTTAGCATGAATAATTTCATTTTTTTATTTTTTTTTGGCCACACACAATCTCCACTACTATTCCGTGGAAGCAAGTCTTCTTCTCCCCGGCCCAAAACTATTCTGTGGTGCTAAAACAATCTACGTACAATTACTAGAGAATCCAGAAATAAAGGCCACCGTAGGCAATTTTATTCTGTGAATGGTATGAGTTTGTGAAATATGCAATTTTGGGGCTTAAGGTTAAAAGGGTGTTTGACCACAAATCTTGGGGATATAGTCTTTTTGTTCGAAAAATGGTGTAAAGTCTTTTTGAAGCCTCTAAATCTTCGCGTTTTAGGTGTTTTTTGAACCAAACTAAACCACTAATTGGGAAGAGGAACCCTATAGGGGATTTGAGGACCTTAAGATCGTGCACATTTGTGAAAAAAAATGGAGAAAATCGCGGTCAAAAAAACGGAAAAAAACACAGCCAAGAATTTGTTGAAAAAAGGCTATATAGCCAATTCTCCCGCAATTTTTTCCGTGATTTTATGTATTTTGTGGTATATGATCATGGGCGGCTCTACCTTATAAGTTGGGGATGCGTCCGACCCCCTAAAATAAAAATATTATGTATAAATAGTAGATAATTTTTTATAAACACATATATGTGTGAAATTGACCACCTTATTTTTATGTATTGATTCCGTATTTTTATCTAGTGCCTCATAATTATATGTAGAGAATTAAATATCCAAATATATGTGTGATACTGGAAAAAGATTTGAAAAATTTACGACTTATGTCAAAATTCCTCATGCCACCCCTACATATATGATTCTACATTTTATACGTTGATTTTAAGTAAGAGTTACGATTTAACTATAGCATTTTATGTACAACGCGTGTAAAAAATGTCTTTTATATCGTCATCGTATTATAGTGTATAATGTAACGCTTATAAACTCGAGCCTAAAGATGCTATTTGAGTTATAATGGATTCAATAACAAATTAGAATCATAAAAATTATCAAAAATCAACGTTTCTTGGGAATGTTACTTCTCTTTTTCAACTTGTGAAATTACGTATAATAATCGAAATGATTATTATTATTATAATAAATTCCATAAAAATATAAATCCACTAATATTCCATTAGAAATGAAGGCATATGAAATGTCCAATTGAGATGTTTATTAGGGAAATTATTGGTAGGTCTCCTCATGAGGAGACTCAAGAACGTCCTTTCTGTGGAAGTTTTAAAGCATCATTCATCAATGGCCTTATCGTTTACTATATAAGTATCTTTCGGAGTTATAGTAAGGGTCATATCAAATAATACATGATTTAAGATAGATAAATTTGGAAATCAGGTTTATTCTCTGACATTTTTTTTTTATATTTAAAGCCCAACTATTTTTGACATTATTTACAGGTAGCCCGTAGAATTTCTATGTTCTCAAAATACTAAATTCATTATTACCAAAACTTAGACTTGAAAAATAATAAAGAGAAATCAGATCAGTGGAAAAAAAATGGACGGTAGGAACAAATCCACTATTCACTACCCCAAATTCACTTCCGACGCCCCCTTAATTTTAACAATGATAAAAATAGAAATAACCTAACATAAATCATAAAGGGAAAACCATTGGGACACATACGACACATATAAACATAATATAAGATTCATTTATGAACACGCCTTTAATATAACATCAACAATGAAAATCATTAAATCACAATCATCTTCTACTGGACTGAATTGACTCTTTGTTACTATACTCTTTCTTTTGTTTACGTTTTTCGTTGTTCTTATACTGAAACAATCAAATTTAATTTGCCCAATCTTTTTTTACAATAATTGCATATTAAATTTTTTATGTATGAGTTGTCACTGAGTCTTACCTCAATTGTTAAGCTGACCGAGTCCAACAATGTGCATGTGTGGGTAATTGTCCTCTAAATGAGTTAATTTCGTATCGTTGAAAAAAAAATATGTATGAGTTGAAATCGAAATTTTCACCTCCGACATCCCCTTAATTTTTTGTTTGATGGAACACATCCCTTATTTTTAACAATAATAAAAATCGAAATAATATAAACATAAATCAAAGCTGCAACAACATTAATATATAATGAGTTTTTGTCATTTGGCCAGGTATAAGCCCAGCCTTGGTGTGTGGAATACAATAACAATGAAACAATGAGTGGTTGATATGGTTTCTATTAAGAAAAATAGCCATCAATCTTGGACTAAATATCTAATTGTATAAATCATAGATGCAAAACTGCATGATATTCACCAAAAATAAAATCTGCCAAAACAAAATGGGATTTTTCAATTCGATATTGTTCCTCATTTTGCCAATAACCTTCCTATTCTACCAATCTATATTTCATCTTCCTATTGTTGCAGAAAAAGATACACTTATGCCAGGTGATGAACTCCTCTTCAACAACACTATAGACTCCTCCTCTTCAACCCTTTTATCATCCAAAGGGAAATTCACTCTCGGATTCTTCACAATCGCACCTCATACTTGGGATACACCTATTAATTTAACTTATCTTGGGATCTGGTACACCAATGAGCAAGAGATGAAGAGAGTCTGGGTTGCCAATCGCGATCTACCGATTCTTGGCGCTGCAAAACTAATAATAGATGATTCAGGAATTCTGAAAGTCAAAAGTGAAAGCGGTGCCACTTTATTTAACGTTTCTCATGATAAGGTTGGTTCAAGCAACAACAAGAGAGCCATGTTGCAAGATTCAGGAAATTTTATTGTTCATGACGAAGCAAACCGAACAATATGGCAGAGCTTTGATTATCCAACTGACACTTTAATTCCTGGAATGAAACTAGGATATAATCTCACAACAAAGAAGAATTGGGAACTAACTTCTTGGGCAAACGATTTTGTTCCCACCTCGGGTGCCTTCACAATGAGATTGGAACAATATCAGAATTCACCCCAGTTACTAATCTACCGGCATGGAGAGCTTTATTGGGCTAGTGGTCCAAGGAACATGAGCACATGGGACTTCGACATGGTTTTGATCCTTCAGGCATGTATTTAATTGTCAAGACGAATGAATTCGGTCCATCGATCCTGCAGTTATCTCCGAATGGCAAATTCAATGATTATACACCGGACTTCTGTTATGGATATAAATCTGATATCTATGATGGGTGTGCGGATGCTGCATTGCCTAACTGTCGAGCTCGAGCACTAGGCTCGGAGATTCATTTCTATAAGTGGGAAAGATATGGTTTCGCTATTAATCATAAAAGTGATGATAATTCAAGCATTAGCCTGGGTGATTGTATGGAAAGATGTTGGAATGATTGCACTTGCGTAGCATGTTCGACATATAATAATAATGGAACCGGATGCATATACTGGACTGAACGGAATCCTGATATAAATGAAGGAGGATCTAATCAAATTGCTGTATATGCTATTGCTGGTAATCAAATTGCTGGTAATCAAAGTAAGTTTCTTTACTTTTAGTTAATTAGTATAGTTACTTACTAACATTTGAATTCAATAACTCTTACTTTTTAGGTTTCAACGAATCATCAAATTTTAGTTTTTGTATAAATAACATAATAATATGTGTGGTACATCTTCTGATGTTAAGTTTCAAAAGATTACAAAAACAAATATATCTGACTCAATTACAAAAAATAAACATATCATCTTATCTAAGTTTCAAATAATCGTAATTTTTTCATCATAATTTTTTGGGGGAAGAGTAACGAGACAAAAAAATTAATAAATGGAGTGCTGGAAGACAAAAAGTTAACATTTTCATGATTATAAAAATAAAAATCACAATTATTCTTTAAAATTGTTCTTGGCGTATTAATATTCTTTTGTGTTTACAATTGTTCTTACATATTTATTTTATTCCACATTTGTTCTTAATAATTTTTATTTTTGTCCTTATTAAATTACAGTTTCCTTCTATCCCGATTTTTTGATAATTTTGTCCTTCTGGACAAAAATCTATATTTTTTTCCATGCGTTTCTTCTTGACATCTCATTTGATATTGTTTCGACATCATTTTCGCAAACACATAGCGAATTAGCGGATAGTGGAATTCATATATGAAGATGTACTATATCAAAGTAGTGGTTTGTGTGAGTAATTATAGAATCAGTCATTTGTAGTGGGCGCTTATTTAATATCGGTCGGATCAGGCGCAGCATTTCTTTTAAGTCCCCGTGCAAATTTTGTGTCAGAGCCCGTGCAATTTTTCAACGGGCCCGTGCAATTTTTCAACGTGCCCGTGGAATCCACCCACTAATGTTTTTTCTTTCACTTTGCTCCCAAAAAAATGACAGGTACCGTGTAATTTTCAACGGGCCTATGCAATTTTTCAACGGGCCCGTGCAAAATTCCATGAGGGACCTAAAAATAAATGTCAGGTCTGATCCGACCTGATATGAAATAAGATCCACTACAGTGACCTGATTCTATAATTACTCGATTTGTGTTAGATTCAACTGTTTCAATGTAGCGGATAGTGGATTTCTTTTTTGAAAAAATTATAAAAAAGGACAAAAGTATTTGTAAAATTAGTACAAAGGATATGAAAGTTTTTTTTTTTTAGCAAAAAGGACATTAATAACACTCACGTTCCACGTGAAGTAAAAAAATTAAAAAAAAAAACTATCTAATAATTTTTAATCAATCATATATTTTATAGTTTTTTGTCCAGAAGGACAAAATTATCAAAAAAAGGGGATAGAAGGACATTGTAATTTAATAAGGACAAAAGTAACATATATGAAGTAACATATGTGAAATAAAGTAAATATGAAAGAATAATTGTGAAATCTGAAAGAACATTAACACACGTGAAGTAACATTTTTAAAGTAACATTTGTGATTTTTGTCCTTTATAATCATGAAAATGTTACTTTTGTCCTTGCAGACCCATTTATCAAATTTTTTGTCCTTATGGCCCCTTCCCCCTATATTTTAATTAGTGTGTCTATTATTAGTGTCAAATGATATCACAATGTCAAATGGTAGTGTAAAATAATAGTGTCACATAGTATAATAATATCAAATAATAGTGTAAAATAGTATGATAATTAGTAGTGACATATTATATCAGACATTTGTTATTATCACTAGTGACAAACAGTCTATAATCAGTCAAATAGTAGTGATAAATTGAATAACGTATTATTACACACAAAAAATGATTTCTAAAATCATATCAGAAATAAAATAAATATAACGAAAAAAATATAAATTATGATCAAAAAAATTCTGATAAGTGGAAATATAAATTTGATATTGTTTAGACATCATTTTCGCAAAAAAAAAAAAAAAAAGTGAGTTTGTGGATTTGAGTAGTGGAATTTGAATTTGAACATGTATTGTATCGAAATAGTGGATTCGTGTTAGATTCAACGGTTTCACTGTAGCAAATAGTTCATTTCATCATTATTTTTTTCGTAAGTTAATGAGCATTTTCGCGAGTAGTTTTGGCCGTAGTGAGTAATTTCACGAAAGATGGTTATTTGTTCGCGTTGGCCAAAATTTAAACATATTACTTTCTCACTTCAACATGCACTTTTAGATTTCAATGGAATACGTCTGATAAGTATTTTTAATTTCTAATTATCAATATTTTTGGTTGGTTTAATAGGACAAAAAAAGAGTGAAAAATAGGAACATGACAATAGAAATATAAATTGGGTGTACCACAAATCCTTAATTAATCCACTCTTTACTGCGGTGAAACTGACATCAAATCCAATGTTTCACTATTCTGTTGTTTATGTGTTTTTTATAAAAATGTCCTCGAAAATAACGTTGGAAAAATATCATATGACATTGTCTAAATAAAATGAACGAAAAAAGAAAAAAATATGATGAATTAATTACCATATTTTGACAATGAGATTAAAAAATATATTCGTTTTTGTAGTTGAATAAGAGAGAATTTAAGTCACAGTGGAATATAAACATGCCCTTTTACCCAAAAATTTATTGGGAAATTAGGGATAAAGACACAATCTGAAATATTCTTAAGTAATATGACAACTACATATTTTTTAGGGGGAATGAGGGAGAATGACAGAAATATTTCATCAATTGAGTAGAAGGACAGTCTTTTGAAACTTTTGCATAAATGACAAAACTATTTATTCATTTGTCAGAAATTCACTTGTGTTTGAAATTCATTTGTTTAAATTCACTACAAAATTCATTGTCGAAATTCACTAATTTTCAAAATTCATTGTCGAAATTCATTGATTTTCGGGATTCATCGTCAAAATTCATTTATCGAAATTCATTGATTTTCGGTATTCATCGAGATTCACATTGATTTTCGGATTATTTGTTTGTCCTTCTCATTATAAAAATTATGCGATTGTCATTCTCCCTATAAAAAAATATGTAATTGTCGCATTCTTAAAAATATTTCGATTATGTCTTATCCCTAATTTTCCTTATATTTTATAAGGAGAAGAACAATGCATAATTTATATAGCGAGAAGGATAAACACCTGAATCCGAAAATCGGTGAATCTCGAGTGAATTCGAAATCGATGAATTTCACCAAGAAATCCGAAAATCGGTGAATTTACGACAATGGATTTTGAAAATTAGTGAATTTCGATAGTGAATTTCGCGATGAATTTAAACGATTGAATTTGAACACAAGTGAATTTCGACGATGAATAAATAGTTTTGTCCTTTATGCAAAAGTTTCAAAAGACTGTCCTTCTACTTAATTGATGAAATATTTTTGTTTTTCTCCCTCATTCCCCTAAAAATTATTCCAATGTCCTCTTTAAATATATCTATGTTTAAATTGTCATTTTTAACGATAATTATTTTGTTTTTCTTTTTTTGCAGAAAATATTTCGGGGTGGATACTTTTCTCTCTAGCAATTGTGCCTGTCCTTGTAATAGCTTATGTGATGATAAAAATACGCATATTTAAAGGTACTCAAAATGTCTCTTTACAAACTCAGTCCAATGTTAAATTTATTATAATTTGCATATGATATATATATATGTTTCAAAGGTTATATATTGGTTATTCAGGAAAGGAAAATAGGAGGAGAGATGAACTAATACTTCTATTGACCGGCTCTAATAGCTTTAATTATGGTGATGAACTTGAAAGAGTTATACAAGATGCTCCTGATGTAAAGATTTTTAGCTTGAAAGCTATTTTGGCTGCCACAAATAACTTCTCAGATGAAAATAAGCTCGGACAGGGAGGTTATGGACCAGTTTACAAGGTCAGTTGTTGTCACGGATTTTATCTATGCAAAACAAACAAGTAATAAAATTTATAAATCCGGTATTTCCCCAAGTGTAGGGATCGTAGTATAGCGATTAATACCGGAGTCGATCTCAGGGAATCGAGGTATCTAGTTCATATTAATTCTTCTAAGATTGTCACTACTTATTTCTAAACCTAAAATAACAAAACGAAAAGATAAACTGGACAGAGGATTGTCAGTCCAAAGCCAGGAAAGATAAAAGCGAAAATAAATAAAACTACAACTAAGAAAAGACGATAAAATTAACACGACCATGATAATGACTAAAGCAATTAAACATAGAACAAACCATGATCCACCATCCCGCAACCCTTAAATTCTTCCCTAGATTATCTTATGAAGGTTCAATTCAAGATGTGGTTCACCTCACAAAGGTATGAATCCTACTTCCGTAGTAATTCGTCTATCAATCTCATCATCTTCCGATATATAGAGATTAACGCAAACAAACCAAGGTGTAAGATTTATTAGATCTAACAACCTAGAAATATAACCTATCAACTTCCGTTATGTCAAGGTTAAAAGTCTAATCTTTCCTATGGTGATCTAAGATTTACACCGACTTCCGTCATACGGTAAACATCAATAACAAATCATCTTCCTATATTGATTGCATTAACAAATAAACAAAGGAAAGATACAAGCTTTAAATTAAAATCATTCATAAAATATTCAAAGTAAAGAAAGAAAAACGCAGCTGAAACGATCTCACCGGTTTCTCCATGTTCAAAGCTTCAAGCAGCATCAATGGACGAACAAGAAAGAAAAACGAAATAAAAACCTAATCTAACCGCCACCCCAGCCTCCCAAAAGGGGCTGGGGCGGCCTAGGGTTCCTCTCTAACATTTGGTATCAATAGGAGTCGAAAAATATATGATTTTGGGTTGAAAACGCGCTGCTATTTATAGATAAACTAAGTCGGCTGTTGTAAGTCGGTTGCGGACGCCCGTCCAACCTTCTTGGACGCTCGTTTGATCACTTGGACGGAGGTGAACGCTCGTCCATCAAGCTCTGAAGACTCTGTATCAAAAATCTCTTCTGGACGCCCGTCTGCTCTAGTGGACGCCCGTCCAATCTGAGACGGACCGGGCCTTGATTCACTGGGATCGAATTCTTGATTTCTTCATGTCTATCTCTTCCTTCTCTATCCAAATTCCATCTTTATCTCTTTTCTTCCATATAGATCTTCAATTATCTCATTTCTAATCCTCTCTTGGCGCATTATGGTGTATCTACAATCATCAAAAATATTGCAAAATGTAGTATCTTCCAAATCAATATAAAACCATCAATTTTACACATGAATCATACAATTTTGCAACTAACCCATTAAAAACATCACTTGCTCAATATTTCAATATAAAGCTCGATTTCTATGAAAAACATCCACATATGGGGGAAATTGATATAAAATATATCCTTATAAAACGTATAAAATCACCCTTAACAGTTGTTACGGTGTTCAGTGAATGAACTTCATTTCCTTCACTTCCTTCCTACTTTCTTGACTAATTTTTGTGATTCAACATGTAGGGAGAATTATCTGATTGCCGAAAAATTGCAGTTAAAAGGCTATCAAAGACATCAGGACAAGGAATTTTAGAGTTCAAAAGCGAACTTGTACTGATCTCAAAGCTCCAACACACAAATCTTGTTCGGCTCTATGGATGCTGCATTCACCAAGAAGAGAAGATGCTTATATACGAATTCATGCCCAACAAAAGCCTAGATTTATTTCTATTCAGTAAATTTCATTTTAAATTTTCTACCTATTACATCCTTTCATTCGATACATTAAAATATTTTTGATAGCTATACTTTATATTCCTCTATGATACTTTTCTCGTGGAGCTTTGATTGTCACACAAATAATGTTAAAAAATGTGCGACTACTTTGACAGATGATGATAAAAAAGAGAAAATAGATTGGCGGATTCGATTCAAGATCATTGAAGGCATTGCACAAGGATTGCTTTACCTCCATAAGTACTCTAGAATGAGAGTAATACACAGACACGAAAGTGAGTAATGTATTATTAGATGAGAATATGAATCCAAAAATTGCAGATTTTGGAATGGCTAAAATTTTCCAACATGATGTGTCCGAAGCAATGACAAAAAGGGTTGTTGGAACATAGTAAGTCTTCAGGATAAATCTGAATATCGTAGTAAGAATTGCTTTTGATCTTATTGATTTCATGCCTGTTGAACGTTTTTATGCAGTGGATACATGGCTCCTGAGTATGTCATGCATGGATCTTTCTCAATCAAGTCGGATGTATTCAGCTTTGGGGTGCTAATCCTTGAGATCGTAAGTGGTAAAAAGAATTCAAGCTTCCACAACCTTTTGAGATATGTAAGTTTATGTGACAAATTTTTCCAATTCGGATATTTTTTCCACTTGTCTTTAGGCTATGTTAACCGATTTCCATGCGTGCGCGCAAAAAAATTACGGAAATATGTCTTTTTAAATAGTGGCCATCTGCATTTTTACCGGTCTTCCTATATCATGGATCTATTGAGTTGAAATGTTTTAGACATGGGAGCTATGGAAAAGAGAGGCATCACTAGAATTGAAGGATGAAGCACTCGGTGAATCTTATGATGTGAAACAACTACTCAGAGTCGTACATGTTGGCCTTTTATGTGTGCAAGATAACGCAAATGACAGGCCAACCATATCGGAAGTCATTTCCATGCTTAATAATGAAATTGTAGATTTACCTAGCCCAAAGCAACCGCCATTTTTCATACATCCAGATGAAGTTCAACATTCAAGGTCTACGGAACATTTATCAGGCAATAATATTCAGGGTTCTGTAAATGGATTGACCATCACAACGATGGAAGCAAGATAGTGTTGGTACCAATGAGGCGTTTACCTTTTGGAAGATCGCATTATTTATATTTAAGGTCTTACGTCCCGACGATGGAGGCATCATATTATGTCATGCATCATATTATCTAACATATGGCATGAATGTTTCGATATGTGATATCACCACACAAAAATCACACATTTCGTAGTCCCACAACCAATGAATAAATGGGCATAAACTTTAGAAAAGACCATAACAAGTCCTTAGAAACTTTCAAAGTAAACCATGGCCCTTGTCTTAAAGGCTATGATGGAAGCAAGTCTTCTTCTCCCCGGGCCCCGCAACTATTTTGTGGAGCTAAAACAGCCTACATACAATTACTAGAGTAAGTGTTTTAATTGATAATCGAGCTAGAGTAAGTGTTTTAATTGATAATCGAGCTAGAGTAAGTGTTTTAATTGATCCTAGTTCTTCTAAGAAGGATGGTTGTGTCTCGGATTTTATGCAAAGCAAAATATAACAAGTAATAAAATAAATCCGGTTTACCCCAAGTGCAGGGATCGTAGTATAGCGATTAAAAACCGGAGTCGATCCGCAGGGAATCGAGGTTTATCTATTTCTTATTGATTTTTTCTAAATTGTCACGACTACTATTATAACTAAAATTTACACAAAACAAAACTAAAAACGAAAACAACAAAAGTAAACTGGACAGAAGATCAAAGATCTAAAGCCAGGAAAGATAATTACGAACCGAGCTAACTAAGTTGTACCTATTTTATAACTAAAACTACAATAAACTTACTACGGTTACTACGATGAAAACGAAGCAAAACAGGACAAACGATATTTCTCAATTAATTTAACAACGAACAAGCAATGATCCACCGATTCCCGCAACCCTCACTTTCGACTCTAGATTATCTTGTGGTGATTTAACGAAAATTGTGATTCACCTATCGAAGGTATGAACTCCTAATCTCTTAGAAAAGTTCGCCTATCAATCTTTTATCTTTCGATTTTAAAGATTAACGCTTTCATAACAAAGGTGTGAAATCTCTCAATTTCGCAATCTAGATAATCAACCTAACAACTCTCGTTATTTTTAGGTTAAAAATCTAATCTTTACTACGGTGATCTAAGGTTTAACGACGATTCTCATCAAACGTTAAACATCAAACAACAACCATCTCTCGATTTAAATTGCATAATCAATAAGAACAAAATAAAGATACAAACTTTGATAAAAACTCACAAAACAATCCAAAAGTCGAAATCGAGATGTTGCTAAGAATCGGTTTCACAAGGCTTGTTCCAACGTGCCTTAGCCTCTCATCATCGTTTGATTGCTTGAAATCATTTCAGATTTCAACTGTTGATTCATAGACCGTATTCTCCGGAAACAGTTACGACTTCAACAACGATGATCTTTCGATAATTGTTCAAGTATTACAACGGTACTACGGCTACTATTTTATTTATGGCATAATGCCTATATATATATATATATATATATATATATATATATATATATATATATATAAAAAAAAAAGAAAGACGAGAAAAGAAAAAAAAAAAAAAAAAAAGAAGGAAGATTAATATATATATATATATATATATATATATATATATATATATATATACTAGAGTACATGATCGTTGCATGGTACAAGAGCTATAATGCGGCTATTTTTTTGGTAGATGATCTAGGTTTTGTGTTTTTTGTTGTGTACGAATAATGTTAGTGATGATGATAATATTCGTAGATTAAGTTGTTGTTCTTCATTACATTTGTCTATGCAAATACTGAAATCCGATTTCTCAGAATTCATGAAGATGACCTCCACCAAAGCAGCTTCAGAGTAGGAAGTAAGTTCTCCATTAGATACTCCCCTGCACGTACTCACGTTTCCTCCCTTGAGAGAAGCTTGAAAGTTAGAAGCCTGGCATGATGGCATCATCTCTTTGGATGTGCCTGATCTCTTGCTTGTCATCATTGGGAATGGTTTTAACTTTTTGTGTTTTGCTCAGCATTTGATTTTGCTTCAAATGCTGTGCTTCCGACCTGCATAATGCGTAGGCCTGTCAAAGGAATCCTATTGTGCTGACAAAATGTTATACATTCAAGGGTATCAAGATGAATGCATTTTGTAAACTGTAATTTTCTTGAATTTGGATTTCATTAAATTGTTCTATGAATAAGATACTGGACGCGTATTACTTAGATGAATATCAGGAAGTATCATACAAATTAAACAAACCTTGTAAGCATGTTGTGGTCGATAAGGGTTTCTTGCTTTTACTCAATAGAAAAACGCTAGTTTTTCCAGCATCTGTCAAGTTTTTACCCACAACCTCAGCTTTTTCACATCCTGTTGTATTCAGTGAAGGCTTAGTTGGCATTCCATATCTTCCGGTATCTGCAAGCCAGCGTAAAAACAAAAGCATTAGAAGTTTTCAAGCAATTGCAGATTTCATTTGTTAGCAGAGTACACAAATTGAAACGTAAATGCAGTTTCCTTTTAAGCATCTGATGCTAAGACATGCATTATCAATGAACTGCTTAAAATATAATACTTCCAAAGCATGACACCATGGACTACCTGGATCATGAATTTCAGTACAGTTCTTGTCCTTGTTCAGCCAGGTTGAATGACCAACAATTTTCCTATCTGCATTGCAATGCGATTGCGGTATTGTTGACTGTATTGTACATCCACTGATGCTGCTATTAGGCAAGTAAAGCACACCAGATCCCTTCCATGGTTCAAGTAAACCATCATTACCTTCGTAGAGTTCACTGTGTCAATTTTTTATCAAACAGGTGTTATAGAAAGGCATCAATACACAGAACTATAGCAATATTAGTATGACAAAAGGTCAAACACACCTATACACATACTGTAGACCTATTGGAAATACGATTTCAAACAGAAAATAACCAAAAGAAGTGAAATCAGAATCTAAGGCTTAACTTGATGAAAATAATGCTTAAAGCAGAGCTAATTAATATTAACAAAGTAATAAGTCAGACAACGCAAATTTCAGCATTATCACACAAGGATCTAGCAATTTACTTCGGTTCTGTGTAGTTCAGTAGCAGCTATACACTAAAGGTAAAGGAAAATTCTCCGTAGCATATTCGAATGTAAAATTTTGACATACCTCAAGACCGACTGGTCAAATCCTTCAAGTAATCATTGAGAAACCTCCGATAGAGCGAATGACAAAAGAAAATCTCTGCTATATACTCTTTTTTGCTCGCTGCACATTTTTGCTCCAGCAGAAAAGAAAAGGTTAAGTATTAAAACATACATGTAATCAAATTAAACTGACTGAAAACTCAAAATCAGCAAAAATCAAGAGCTTAACAAGCAAATCTAGTAAAATCAACCGTACACAAAGCAAAATTCAAAGATTAAAGCCGTTTAAGATAAACTTTTTTTTTGAGAAACTAAACTTTTTTTTAAAGATCAACTAAATGCACATTTTCGTTCACAGAGCAAAATTAGAAGTTAAAAGCATATACATATATGCAATCAAAATAAACTGACTGAAAGCCCAAAGTCGGCAAAAAATCAAGAGCTTAAATTCCTCATATGCTTCCTTCAAGCCAAGGATGAAAACATCTTAGACTAAAAAACCCAATTAAGGGGCACCATTAACAATATCTTTCCCCAGAAAAGTGGAGCATTATCTAATAAGGATGTACATGCAAAGATATATGGTGTCAGGGCATCTACTTCGAGAAAATCAAAATATGACACTACACTTGCAACTAATCTAACTGTCAAGAAATGAAATGTAACATTGGGTGGATACAATGTAACCAACTCTTGACTCCCTCATCAAATAAAAAAGCCTCTATTAGAATCTCAAACCGTAATCAATAAGAGCACTTGCATCAGATATTTTAACAGATTCACGTATGATATGGATCTTTGTTGTACAGTTTTACATTGAGGTGAGAGACTCACTCAAGGCTTGTGCTGCAGTCATCCGTTTCCGTGGATCCTTATTCAACAGTCGTTTTACAAAATCTTTTGCATCGAGAGGAAAGCTCAGGCCAATATGGAGACAAAATATCTTTGCAACCCTTGTAACTCGACAATACAACTACGATCTGGAAAAAATGCTCATTGTTTTCAAAATCCAATGATTTATTCAATGAATAAACAAAGAACACATTAAAATTGGAAGATGATGGATTGCCATAGTAAGTCAACTACACCAAAATGGTTCATTTTCAGCTTTTCCCTTGCAATTAACTACACATATTCTCTTCCAAGAATAACTTTCTTTAGGCTAGTAATTTGCAGCTAACGGGGTTAACACTCCATGGCAAAGCCCATCACCGAGGCCTATTGCGATGCAAATCAAACAATTGTGATGAGATGGACGAACAATTGTGGAATCGTTTTTGCATCCACTCGGTAGCATAATCAACTCATTTGTCAAGTTTCGATTCGAGAGCTTGAGTTACAGTAAGGTCCATACGAAAAAGAGCAATAGGACTAAAGATTTTGACATAAATTCTAGTTCATAGGACAAATTCTTGTCACAATATATGCCAGTCAGATACAGTCGCTGAAGGTGGGGTTTTTATAACAATTACAATCAGCTGCTTGCATACATGTACCTACTGCATGGAACCAATGCTTTGTAGCTTCTCGTAGTTGGTATAAAGTGGCAAGGTTCTTTCAAATTTCGTTGAAAACCAAAATTAACATGGGCATTGAGGTTTTTGGAGGGAATAACTGCATATATTTGGTTCCTTTGGTGAGCAATCTGTAGAATCAAATCTTCATATAATTCCATCTATAAGTGATGTACCATATTTGCACGTCCCCTCCATGGAGAAGTGGATGAAGGATCTACTTTAGTGCTTCACATGTACTGAAGGTGGTTAGGCATTGTACTAATGTAATGGTTTAATTCTACCTCCTAATTATAAACACTCCCACTATTTTCTTAAACAGCTCTCGGCCCTAATAAACTCTGGCAAAAGACGGTCTACCATGACCTCCAACTTACACACTATAACACAGCTTGAAAAAAAGCAAATTTCTATGAGGATTATGAAGGCTCAATCGACCAGTGAAAGTAGTAAAAAGATATCCTTCCACCAATGCAAAGATCATATCACAAAGGTAGTAGGATTTGATGTCTCAAATAACCCAAAACCATCATAGATTGAAAAAAAAGCCCCAAATTCGACAGGCAGAAAATCTCTAGATCCCAAAATAAGGTCATGTATGAAAAAGCTCAAACAGGTGTAATGAAGATGTCAAAATGTCCATCCATGTACAAGCTAAGACCATAGCTTGCAAAATTGCCAAGAGCTCAAGCTTAGATGAAAGACAACATTATAAGTAAAAGTAATGCAACAAAGAATAAAAGGTCTTGACAATACCTCAAATGCAACCTGAGAGTTACGATCATCCTTATTGTAGATAAAAGCAAGAAGAACATGCTTAAATTCCTCATATACTTCCTTCAAGCCAAGGATGAAAACATCTTAGACTACAAAACCCAATTAAGGGGCACTATTAACAAAATGAGAGACGAAGTAATAGGCAGAGAAATTGAGAAAGCCAAGCATATACCTGGAGAAGAAGGTGCACACCATCATCACCGAGATCCACCGACCACCGTGTATCCAACCCAGTCGACTCGCACAATACACAACAAAGAAGAAGGAAAAAAAATTCAATTATCAATTGATTAATTTGAAAACAACAATAAGCCTAAACAATGAATAGAATAAAGAAGAAAATAGAGTGAAGATAGAGCGAAGAAGAGAATAGAACAAGGAAATGAGAACAGATGAGGAAGATAAACACCACCGATAAACCGACAGAAAATACGACCGACAAGCGGAGAGAAAACAGGCGAAGATGAAGGGCACTGCGAAGGAAGAAAACAATTGAACACGAAGAGGAGGTCGAAAGCGATACATACTCTCTCTAATAAACGCCAGCACGAAGAAGAGGTGGAGGCGGCCATTGCACTTGCCGGGCGGTGGTGGAGTGCAATTGGGAAAGGGAAAACGCGGCGAGAAGATAAAGAAATGTGCGGAGAGAAACAATAGCTAAACGACAAAATACAACGACGGAAATGTAAATATATATAAGTACTACTAAGGTATGATATATGTATTACTACAAAGGAAAAAAAAACAAGAAAAAAAAATGAAATGGCCGAAAAGACATTGGCCCTCTTTCTGTTCACCCATTTAGCCTATTTATAGGCAAAGTTAGTTAAGGCCGGATCGATCCGGGAAAAGGGCCGGATCGATCCGGTGTAATCATTACATTTATCTCTCCTTAATTTTCAATTTTCGGATATAAATTATATATTTTGGAATAAAATTTTTAAAATTCATATCTCGAGTTCTGGATCTCCAAATAACATGATTCAAGAAGCATCGGAAAGCTCTCGGAAAAATCTACAACTTTCATGAAGGACTCTTCTTCAGAAAATGTCGTTTTGATGAGCCATTCGTTTGTCGAAGATATTTCTCGATTACCACTAAATCAAATCGATTAGCCACTTGACCACTTGACTTAATGATACTTGAGTTGTAGAAGTCCGATTGACGTGATTCAAAATGCGTTGGAAAGCTCTTTCAACGATCTACAACTTTCATTAAGGACACTTCTTCAGAAAATGCCGTTTTAATGAGCCATTTGTTCGTCGAAGATATAATTCGTTAGTGGTACCACTAACCACTGAGCCACTTGACCACTTAAGTTAGTGGCACACTCTTATATCCCTAAAAATACCTCTTTTAGGCCTCAAAACGTGTCATTACTCGGGATTTTGGTCAACCTATAATTCTGCAATAAACCACCAAAATACCAAACGTAAATCCGACACGACACTCCGGTTACTAAACCGGTACAAAAACTAATAAAAACACGATAGAAAAATACGATATTTTATATAATACTTACTAATTACGCATTTAGATAAATCTAAGGAATTAATGACTTGATTTGATACATAAATGTGTAAAATGGTATCAGAAGTGGGGTAAAATGTTATGAAAATAACGGTGAATTTTTCCCTTATCACAAACCCCCCACTTAGCTTTTGGTCGTCCTCGAGCAAAACAAGTGATAAAACAAAATGAATGAGGGACAAAATTCATGAAAAGATAAGATATAAGGGACAACCAGATAATACAACCGATCGAATCATAACCATATGTTAACCTTAATATAAATGTATAACAGAGTGAGTGGGTGACAAGCCTTTTCAATTTCCACTATCCTCTCTTGAATAATTCAAGCAAACGCACAAATATCCATTCAGCCAGTCCTAATGACTTTCCTAGGTATAGGCAGCAAAAGTTCCACACAACGTCCTCCCGTGTACTTATTAGGATAATCCCTAATGCATATCATTCGAGTTTATCTTTGGGATAGTCGAGAAGATAACTAAGTTGTCAACCATGCTTAATTTATTCCCGGCAATAATAGGATGTTTCGTGATAACACCCTAGTCGGACTTAATTTCACATGTGTAGCATATGCCTTCATTCCCAAAGCAATAGGATGTTTCGTGATAACACCCTAGCTGGACTACTATCATCGAAGCGATCCGGGAGCTTTTAAACCTCATAGTGAAATTGGACGTTTAAGTGATAACGCCCTACCGCACTCAAATCATTGGTAGCTACAACCGACATATATATAGTTCATCTTAATTTGGTATTTTTCTTTTCATTCCACTTAACTTATATCCTTTCTATCACATTCAAACCTTCAGATATTCACAGTACATGTTCAAAAATTAGGTACTAAGTTACTGCAATTATCTCTAGAATAACCACTAGGATACTGAATGGATACAGTTTAAAATTTTCGCTTCAATATCAAAGGCTTACGTGAACAATGAATTCATGTTACACAAATAAATTTGGGGTTAAAATGTACTTACGGTTCAAATTAGTTATACTTATCAAATTGATCATTATATCTTCAAATCCATGAAATATATACCTTATACAATTCATTCTAATCAACTCATTTATGCTCGAAAAAGATCCAAAAACTAAGGGTTTAAACACTTACTGCCATTTCTAAACCAACCGACTCTCTACCCCCACTTACGATTTTGCATTATTCTCAGAGTGTAAATGAGATAGAGAGGAAGACTTAGCTTATAAACCAGGCAGAAAGATGCTATCGAATCCCGTAACAGCCATGAGAAAGCACGATCCGAATCCCTATACCAAAACAAACAAAGCAAACACGGGACATGGTCCTCGTGCCAAAACATCGAATAGGGATATGGGAATAATAAGTAAATGGCCCTGTTACGTCAGAAGATTCGATAGGCAATATATACATATAGTCAATCTCATAAAAGCTTTAGATGGAAAAATAACCCACACGGGTAAAGCACAGAACATCTAAGCATATATGTATCATAGAGAATATCACATGAGGAAATATCATAGTCAAGTCATAAATTCATGTTGAAAACAGAGTAGATCATAAAATGAAATGTGTGAAAGAGTATTGAGTCTTTTATACCCGGATCCTCGAGGTTAAACAACCTAAGTCTAAGAGATGATGCATTTGAGCGTTTTACATGTACTCCTCGGGATTTTAGGATAACCACCTAATCATTCCCTTTAAAAGACATTCAAACATTCATCCTGATACTTGGTTGTGCTATGTGTTCAACTTCTATCACAAATTCTACATTTCATTAAGACTAGTCGTATCCAAATTATTTATTATTATTATTATTATCGGGCTGCCTCCCGATAACGCTTTTGGTTAACGTCGTTTGCTCGACAATCCTGCAACTCAGCCTGGATCAGGCCACTTTAACTTCCTTCCAGCCACTACATCGTGTAAGCTCTGATTATTGGTGTGGCTGCAGAAACATCATCTAACACATGAGGTCAAGTTTCTGATTGCTTTCCAAACACTTTTAATTTTTCCCATTGTAGACTTCTTCTTTTTCAGCTTTCTCTTTAATTGTGCCTCCCTTTTGAGTTCTTCCATGTCCCAACTATCGATCATAACTTGCTCAACCAAGCCACTGCCGTCATCCTCGGAAAACAAGTCGGGTGAAAATTCATCAAACTCAGTGACTTCAGTCATACCACACCCGAGGATGTCGAGGAATTGAACAATCAAAGGTTTCTCTTTGGTTTGTCCTATATAATGCTTGCACCTTTGACCATTCACTCTGAACGGCTGGTCACCATGACCTCTTAGTTCTAAAACACCTCCAGGAATGATTTGCAGAATTTCAAAGGGGCCGGACCAACGCGTCCTCAACTTTCCAGGAAAAAGATGCAACCTGGAATTATAAAGTAAGACTTGCTCCCCAACTTGAAATTCTCGCTTCTTGATTTTAGCATCATGAAGGAGTTTCATTCTGTCCTTGCTAATCCTGGCACTCTCGTATGCCCGGAGTCTAAACTCATCCAATTCATGCAACTGCATCAGTCGATGTTCACCACATGACTGGGCATTAAAGTTTAAGAACTTAATGGCCCAATATGCTTTATGCTCTAATTCGACTGGCAAATGGCATGTTTTTCCATACACCATCCGATAGGAGATGTACCCATGGGAGTTTTATAGGCGATCTGGTATGCCCATAGTACATCATCCAGTTTGAGACTCCAATCCTTTCTATGATCAAGTTTACAACTTTTTCCATGATCCTTTTCAAACTCGATTACTTCTCTCGACCGCCACTAGTCATAGGGGTGATATGGTGTGCCAATTTTGTGCCGACACCATATTTCTCAAGGACTTTTTCTAGTGGCCTGTTGCGAAAATCGTTCCTCATCATCGATTAAGGCACGGGGACATCCAAATCTCACGAAGATATTTTTCTTGAGAAAGTTCATGACCGTTTGTGGTCATTACGAGAAGTGGCTTGAGCCTCCACCCATTTTGATACGTAGTCAACGCAGACTAAGATGTATTTGTTTCCACAGAAGATGGAAACGGGCCCATAAAATCAATACCCCATACATCAAAGACCTCACATTCTAAAATGGGCTTTAATGGCATGTCAAAACGCCTAGTTAGAGCACCGGTTCGTTGGCACCTATCACAAGCCTTGCAGAAGGCTTCTGAATCCTTGAAGATCGTGGGCCAATAGAAACCGGACTGAAAGATTTTAGCAACGGTTTTCCAGGGACCGAAGTGGCCACCGATGGAGTCCACTGTGGCATTGTTCAATGATATCACGTTGCTCGATTCGGGACACATCTTCTCAACAATCCATCTTTCTGATTTTAAAGAGGTAAGGTTCATCCCACACGAAGGTTTTCAAATCAGAGAAAAATTTCTTCTTCTCTTGATATGAAAATTCTGGATTTAAATACTCGGAATGCAGGTAGTTGGCGATAGAGGCAAACCACGGAACATCCGGAGTGCACTCGTCTATATATGCATAACATGCTCGAGAGGAAAGTAAAGGTCTATCTCTTCAGGTTCTTTCTTTTCATCATTCTCGCATTCTAGAAACATGATGCGCTACTACGTTTTTCTTTGCCTTTTTATCCTTAATTTGAACATCGAATTCTTGCAGGATCGGTATCCAACGTAGTAAGCGCGTTTAGTATCTTTCTTTGTCATAAGATAGCGCAGAGCGCGTGGTCACCCAAACAATGATCGAGGCGCCCAACAAGTAACTCTGAAATTTGTCCATAGCAAAGACTACAGCCAATAATTCCTTTTCAGTGGTTGTGTAGTTTACTTGTGTGGGGCTTAGTGTGTGACTGGCGTAAGAGATGGGCTGGAATTTTCCTTTAATTGTGACCTAAGATCGCACTAACGGCATAGTTGGATGCATCGCATACGAGTTCAAAGGGTAGGTTCCATCAGAGAGATAAGGATCGGGCGGAATCGGTTGACTTTTAAGCTCATCAAGCGCATGCTTGCAACTATCATCAAAATTGAAAACAACATCTTCTCTGAGTAAAGTGGAAAGGGGCTTAGCTATCTTGGAAAAATCCTTAATGAACCTCCTATAAAAACCAACGTGTCCAAGGAAACCTCTTACTTTCTCACATTTTTAGGGAATTTCATCTTCTCTATACCCTCAACTTTTGCCCTATCTACCTCCATTCCTCTTTCTGATATCTTGTGGCCAAGAACTATTCCTTCGTCTACCATAAAATGGCATTTTTCCCAGTTTAGGACTAAGTTCTTCTCCACACAGCGGGATAAAACTTGATCAAGATTATCAAGACAGTGATCAAAGGATTGACCAAAGACTGAGAAATCATCCATGAATATCTCCATATACTTTTCAACAAGCCCATCAAAGATTGCCAGCATGCATCTTTGGAATGTAGGGGCATTGCAAAGACCGAATGGCATTCGCCTATAAGCGAATGTACCATAAGGGCAGGTGAAAGTGGTCTTTTCTTGGTCGACTGGGTCTATGGGTATCTCGAAGTATCCAGAATATCCATCAAGAAAACAGTAGAATGCATGTCCTGCCAGACGCTCAAGCATCTGGTCAATGAACGGAAGGGGGAAATGATCTTTCATCGTGACTTCATTAAGTTTTCTGTAGTCAATACAGACTCTATAACCAGTTACTAGTCTCAATGCTATTTAATCACCCTTTTCATTCTTCTCGATAGTAATTCCTCCTTTCTTAGGAACTACTTGAGTAGGGGACACCTATTCACTGTCAGCAATAGCAAAAATAATACCCATGTCCAAAAGCTTGATAATCTCTTTCTTAATCACTTCTTGCATGTGAGGGTTGAGCCTCCTCTGGGGCTGTCTAACACACTTAGCACCCTCTTCAGTTTTGATCTTGTGCATGCATATGTCAGGAGATATCCCTCTAATGTCTCCCACTTGCCATCCGAAAGCCTTTTCATTCTTCCTTAACACATTCAACAACTTCATTTCTTCTAACCGGGATAACTTGGCAGAGATAATTAAAGGAAGCTTGTCACCTTCTCTCAAGAAAACGTATTTCAGGTCTGAGGCAAAGGCTTGATGCCAAATCCATGAGTGGTTCTTCTAAACTAGATTTAAGCTCCCCACTTTTCAACTCAACATCACTAAGTTTACTCAGTAGTCCCACTGCCAAAGCTTCACCATTCAACGAACCTTCATCAACTTCAGCTCCTAGTTGTTCTAGATTAACCCAACCATGATTATTCAGATTCTCCACTAATCGCTCATATTTGATGACGGTCAAATTATACCCGTAAAAGTTATCAACGTTGACCTTAAATCGAGATTAATAATATATATTTCGTATTAAATCACTCGTTTATATTTATTATTTAATGTTAAGTGATTATTAATATGATATTTGGTATTTATCTATTTTTATTATTAAAGACCGATTTATTGTGCGATAATTGCTGATTTTGTAGATCGTGATAAATCGGGAAGATAAATATCGCGCAATCGAGAAATCTCAAGATAATAGAGGAAGAAAATCGGAGCATTAAATGAAAGATTAATCAGATCAACACGCAAGCATGCAGTGGGGAGCAAGATAGACGAGAAAAATGATTAACATGTGAAAAGTTAGGTTCGGTCGACCGAGCCTATAGCTTCGGTCGACCGAGTGGGGTGCTTCGGTTGAACGAGCCTTGGGTTTGGGTCGGTTTCCGGCTGATATCGTGCTTATCTTCTAGAACCACCCTAAGTCGGCAAAAACCTCTATATAAGCAAGCAGCTACGAGAATTGTAATACACACCTTAGACACACCTTGAATACCTTAGAATATCATTCAATAAAATCACTCTATTCATATCTTGATTCAATGTAGTTTATTGAGGGTGTTTCCAGCAATTTAAGGGCTGCATTATGTAAGCCTTTATTTTCTGTTTATTTTCTTTTAAGTAATTAATCCCCCCCAATTATGCTTTATCGTTTGAGTTAGTTAATCATAGCTAGATGATGTAGATCTAGGCTATGACGTTAGGGATGTGGCGACTCCTTGTCTATGGGGATCCCATAACCTACGTCATACACTTAGTATTTATTCATGAATCTACTTGAATTAATTAATGCGTATCTATGTTAGTTTATATGAATGCTTTACAATTCTTATTGTTTAATCCGTTGTGTATGATGAAACGCTGAGAGATACGTTCAGGGATGTAATCTGGGGAAAAAGACCATTCGGTCGACCGAGCCCAGCTATTCGGTCGACCGAGCCCTGTTTTCATCCGTTAAATAGCCACGTCTTTATGGTTAGGTTAACTTAATAGAATTTATTATCTCAGTAGGTATGGCTATGGCTACGTTACTCGCTTAGTTTAATTAAAATGTGTAAAAAGGAAATACCAATATAAAACTCTTAGGTAGGCTTATGAATTGATCTTGGACGTTCAGCGTTATCTAGGTAGGTTTATATTTGGGGATTGCTAGCACTTTGATTATACATACGTCGTAGATTAGCATGAGACTATAACTTGGTAATTGCTAGTTGGGCGAGAGCTTGAGTGATCGTTTAGAAATGCGCCTAACCATAGGAATGTTGCCTGGGCGAGAGGTGTACACGTTAATATCGGCATCCTTAGAATAAATAAGCGTGTGAGTTATATGAGATGGAGGCACTAAAAGCGCGAAGTCACGTAACAATACCACATTGGTTTAGTGACTTACCGGTGCTAAGTCAAGTTAAAGAGGATGACTCCGTAGCCAATCTAAGATAGATACAAACGGGTTGACGATTAATAAGTTCGATTTATTATATAAATTATCTAGGTCCAAACGATAAAGACTATAATTGGGGAGGTTAATTACGTTGTGTCGAGTCGTGTCTTTACTTTTCTTGTCTTATGTTGGTCGTAGACCGCCTCTATGTCCTTGACATGTTTAATTAATTGTTTGTATATAAGATGATCCACAATTGGTTCCCTGTGGGATCGACCTTGATTCACTATAGCTATACTACGATGGGCCTAGTCCTCTTGCTAGTATTGGTTTATGGTGGTCAAGTATATTATAACCTGATTGACCACATCATCAAGTTTTTGGCGCCGTTGCCGGGGAGCCAACGGTCAATTTTATATATAAATAATTTTCTTATTCATGTCAAGTTTTCTGTTTTAGAGTCAGTTTTTACGTTTTGAGTCCCTCTGGTTGTCTGCTCTGTGTGACTTCGTGTTTCTGTTTATCCCCGTATGTTTAATCCGTAAGTCTGATAGCAGCATGGGAGACCATGTTAAAATCAGTCTACGGTTTGTTTTGTTTTTCTTCTGTTTGCAGAAACCAGGGAAGTAATAATCCAAGTCAATAATTTTTCGCGGTATTGAGAAAATAACCCAGCAAACATGTGGAGCTACGAATCTAAGATGGGAAAAGCGATGGAAGCAATACCATTAAAGCACAAAGATGGCTCCGAAAAAAATTATGGCTGAAATTCTTCGTGGTACAATGTTGAAGGCAAGGTACTACCTTTTTTGCTTATGTTTTACTACCTTTTGTTTTTTTTTTGAGCATAAGTTAGCCTATACATGAACCTTAGTATGAATCTTAGCCCGGAGTAGGTTTGTAAGAATAATTTTATTAGTGTGGAAGGTTACGCCTTTAAATCTATCTCATCTAGGGTGTGTAGAAACATGTAGTAGTTGAAGGAAGCGGTGAATAAAGAGTTCCTCGTAGTTCTATTAAAATCTCATGGTCCTATGCATGAAATTGCTTCTACGGCCATGGGAGCAACAAATTGTGTAGTTTAAGCATTCACAATCTAAAGAAGGCGTTGAGTTTTGAAAGAACGCGATCTTCGGCTTTCGTTGATGTTTATTGTGATGGATTCTCGGTGAACCCACCTTAAATGCGAAAAACGAGATTACGCTTTGGGTGACAATTTAGAAATCGGAGACTCTAGTACATGGGTTCGAAATGGTCTAACCATGGTGGCGAGTTCAACCGAGCTTCGGCTCAATCTACTCCTCCACGTGTGATGTGCGTTCTGCGATTCGACAACACTTAGCATAGCCGATAACCCTTCGGGCTAAACGGGCTTAATCTTGACGGATTGGCCTGAATCATCACATATGTTCCAACGAATAAGACGGCATAGGCTTGCTACTATAACCGACCTTATTCGAGTACTTTGATTCATTGTTTCTTATTGTCAAGGCCAAAACCGTAATTTTAATCGAGTTTCTTAGAATTCACTAATTCTAAAACAAGAGCCGAGGTAAGAGCTTTGGATAAATGGTATGGATAAATGTCGTTTCCTGGGTCTCACAACCAAGGAAGGGTATTAATCCATAACAGCGGTGGGCCCACCTCTTATAATGCTCGAGAGGGTCAATATCTCGTGATCCAAGAATAATGACTGACAAGGATACTTTTGGAAAGTCAGTGAGGGCTTTAAACTCGTAACTACTTCTTTAAAACCCTTAGGATTTCTTTTTAGGATTATAGGTTTTGTTTTCTTTGAGTCAAATAAAGAGTAACGTGAAATATGTTGAGGTTTTTATTTTACCGTGTTCCGATGGCCATTGGGCTAAGGATGTGCAAAACTTTTTACTCAATATAGGCCACGTGAAATAGAGTTCCGTAGGAGAGTAGAAATTGCTAAATAAAAGGAAATTTAGCAATCAACTTTAAGATGGAAGCATTAAGAGAGCTTGAGAAGTATTGAAAATGTAACAGAGAGAATGATTGGTGCGAACAAGAACAATTTTGGTCAACTTCCAAAATCTTTTAGAATGGTGATCCAAGTGAAAATTCAAAGTGGTGCGCAATTAATTCTGCAACTACCCTTATCCTTTCATTTATACCTTTTCACCCTTAAACCTTTTCGATCCTCTCACCAATCACTTGACAATCACATTTCTAACCATTATGTCATCGCCTCTCTTTCTTTCCATCCGTTTCACTCTCCCACCCAATCCCATTCCTTTAAACAATTCTCAATCCCATAAACACAATTTCTTACCCGTCCTTTATCTTTTCTTCCCATCCTTATGTGTATCTTTTTCTAAACCCATCATACTCTCAACCTCCATTTTGTTTACAAAATACCTTTGTGTTCATGAATTTGAAATATTGCTCATTGCGTTAATGATTATTTTTATCATTTTGATCCTAGTTGGGGGAAGTGTAGCTCTGACCCTAGCTAGATTTTAAAGGTTTTTGGTTCGATCAAAATACAAAATATCTTTCTACTGGAAGTTTTAAATTTCACACTTTTCCGACTATTCCGGCATTTCTAGATGATAAGTTTTGTTACGAACTATCACACCGATCGACCTTGTTGATGACGGTTATGACTTTTACGTGATACATTGGGTTATTAGTAATTTTAGGAGTAGCTACATCTCCTAAGTTGTTGATATCCAATGCAAGCGAGAAGTTTCTGCGTTAAGTATTTGATTTTATCTTTAGCCAATAGGTCGCATTCAATCTGTATACCTTACCAAGTTTCTCTTTATACTTTGAATGAATACATAGTGAGCCAGTCCACCTCGTGTATTCCACACATGGGTTATGCTTTTTATCTTTGTCTTCTCACCCGGCTTTAAGAATATTTCGGCGGTGGAGGTTGTAGATGAAGACTACCATCTTTAGTTGCTTGTTTATTTTTCTTTCTCTTTAGTATTTTTCTTTTGGTTTCCACTTGTCATTGGTTGTATAAAATAAAGTGGCTTAAACTGTTTTAAGGTATTTATACCTCATTCTTGCCACATTATTTTATAACTTCCATAGACATGGTATTTTACGGTTTCGTGGAGTTTGTTTGCTTATCTGAATGTGTCTATCTCTCCACGACGTCTTTGCCATTTACTCCGATCTTTTCCTTTACTTGAGATCCGTTTCGTGAGCTAAGTCTTTTCCTAAATTCTCATTTATTTTTGTCATTGAGGACAATGCCATGTTCAAGTGGGGGGGTAGGAGACTTAGCCATGTTATGTTATGATTGAAATTTTGAATGAAACGGTAGAAAAATTGAAAAATTGAGAATTTGAATACATACCATATTATTTATCTCGTACCACTTTAGAATTGTGAGTTCTAGCTAAGAATTGATAGGAAATAAACCAAGTTTCATGAGTACGTGATCATTTTATACTTATGTTAGGTAAATTTAAGGATATTCATGCTCGTTTTTGCAAGTAGTTATTTATTATTCAATTACTAAATGTGAATCGAGTATACCGTGCAAATCATAATAACTGAAGAAATTATGTGTACATTGCATAGATGATTGGTTATGTAGACTTAGTGTCAATATCTATCTCTTTCTTTGCATTCTTATATTTTAGCCATTAAAGCGGAGTAATAAGCTTGAGACGCACTGTGTTTGACAATGCGTTAAAACAACTGGGCTTGTAATAACATTACCAAAGTAGCCCGCTTGTGGTAATATTCGATGCTATACATGATCTAAGATAGGGGGATACTCTAAAAAGTTTTCTTCCTTGAGATTGATAGTATTTGAAAAATATGAAGAATTGAAGAAATTCAACTTTTAAGAGGCTTTGAGTAGTACTCGGTCTCCAAGTCCAAAATCCCTATAGATACGCTCTTGCTTATTGCTCTAGTGCTCTAACCATTGCGAGGCATAAGAAGTATGAATCTCGAGGTTGGTAGGTTGAGATTGCGAAGTTAGCATAAACTCGATCTTGCCACGAATATATAAAACTAAATGCACATGCACACATCACTTGATTCATAGTCAAGGTAGTGAATAATGGATATCTTATGAGCATGACTAGTATGAGTTGACTTGAGTTTCTTGTGTAAGTATGATTTGACCATAGAAAATGTTGTCTTGGGAATGACTTATTGATGCTTTGTTCGGGACGATCAAAGTCTAAGTGGGGGGTAGTTGATGACGGTCAAATTATACCCGTAAAAGTCATCAACGTTGACCTTAAATCGAGATTAATAATATATATTTCGTATTAAATCACTCGTTTATATTTATTATTTAATGTTAAGTGATTATTAATATGATATTTGGTATTTATCTATTTTTATTATTAAAGACCGATTTATTGTGCGATAATTGCTGATTTTGTAGATCGTGATAAATCGGGAAGATAAATATCGCGCAATCGAGAAATCTCAAGATAATAGAGGAAGAAAATCGGAGCATTAAATGAAAGATTAATCAGATCAACACGCAAGCGTGCAGTGGGGAGCAAGATAGACGAGAAAAATGATTAACATGTGAAAAGTTAGGTTCGGTCGACCGAGCCTATAGCTTCGGTCGACCGAGTGGGGTGCTTCGGTTGACCGAGCCTTGGGTTTGGGTCGGTTTCCGGCTGATATCGTGCTTATCTTCTAGAACCACCCTAAGTCGGCAAAAACCTCTATATAAGCAAGCAGCTACGAGAATTGTAATACACACCTTAGACACACCTTGAATACCTTAGAATATCATTCAATAAAATCACTCTATTCATATCTTGATTCAATGTAGTTTATTGAGGGTGTTTCCAGCAATTTAAGGGCTGCATTATGTAAGCCTTTATTTTCTGCTTATTTTCTTTTAAGTAATTAATCCCCAATTATGCTTTATCGTTTGAGTTAGTTAATCATAGCTAGATGATGTAGATCTAGGCTATGACGTTAGGGATGTGGCGACTCCTTGTCTATGGGGATCCTATAACCTACGCCATACACTTAGTATTTATTCATGAATCTACTTGATTTAATTAATGCGTATCATGTTAGTTTATATGAATGCTTTACAATTCTTGTTTAATCCGTTGTGTATGATGGAAACGCCGAGAGATACGTTCGGGGATGTAATCTGGGAAAAAGACCATTCGGTCGACCGAGCCCAAATATTCGGCCGATCGAGCCCTGTTTTCATCCGTTAAATAGCCACGTCTTTATGGTTAGGTTAACTTAATAGAATTTATTATCTCGGTTAGGTATGGCTATGGCTACGTTACTCGCTTAGTTTAATTAAAATGTGTAAAAGGAAATACCAATATAAAACTCTTAGGTAGGCTTATGAATTGATCTTGGACGTTCGATGTTATCTAGATAGGTTTATATTTGGGGATTGCTAGCACTGATTATACATACGTCGTAGATTAGCATGAGACTATAACTTGGTAATTGCTAGTTGGACGAGAGCTTGAGTGATCGTTTAGAAGTACGCCTAACCATAGGAATGTTGCCTGGACGAGGTGTACGGTTAATATCGGCATCCTTAGAGTCGTAAATAGCGTGTGAGTTATATGAGATGGAGGCACTAAAAGGCGAAGTCACGTAACAATACCCACGGTGGTTTAGTGACTTACCGGTGCTAAGTCAAGTTAAAGAGGATGACTCCCGTAGCCAATCTAAGATAGATACAAACGGGTTGGATGATTAATAAGTTCGATTTATTATATAAATTATCTAGGTCCAAACGATAAAGACTATAATTGGGGAGGTTAATTACGTTGTGTCGAGTCGTGTCTTTACTTTTCTTGTCTTATGTTGGTCGTAGACCGCCTCTATGTCCTTGACATGTTTAATTAATTGTTTGTATATAAGATGATCCACAATTGGTTCCCTCGTGGGATCGACCTTGATTCACTATATATTATACTACGATGGGCTGAAGTCCTCTTGCTAGTATTGGTTTATGGTGGTCAAGTATATTATAACCGATTGACCACATCATCAATATTCGGTCTCAATGGCCATGACTTGCTTTTCCATATAGTCGTTAAAGTCATCCGACATGTCCTCAATGGAGAAGCCAGCTTGGATAATCGAGGGTCTCAATAGCTTTAGAGACATTGTAGCTCACCTCACGATCACCAACTCGTATAGTCACTTTGCCACCATCACAATCAATAAGGGCTCTGGTTGTAGAAAGAAAAGGTCCGCCGAGTATTAAAGGAACATTCTCATCATTCTCAATGTCTAGGGCGTACTAGTCAATCGGGAAAGTGAATCTATCAATTTGAACTAAAACATCCTTTAATA